>JADBJO010005840.1:12500-25000 GCA_016801955.1 Conus betulinus
ACCGTGGGACAACCCAGACAACATCGTCAGTCAGGAAACGGAAAAGACTGTGGACAGTGCAGTCGCTGCGATATGTCTGCCATTCTCTTCCTCATCTCTGTCCCCAGCAACATCCTCAGCATGCTGGTGTTCTGGACACAGGGCCTCAAAGAACGCATCAACTTGTGTCTCTTCTGTCTCTCCTTGGTGGACTTTCTTCATATGATTACAAACATTTTGTTTAATGTGGAAAGAATTCCTAATCTTTCTGCTGAGATGGGTGTCCTGATGGAATTTGTTATTGACCATTTCCTTATAGGTTGCGTCCGTGGCTTCACTTGGCTCTCAGGGTTCATCTCCATGGTGATTGCATTAGAGAGATGTCTGTGTGTCGTCAGCCCTCTCCGTTCTCAAACGTTCCTGAAAACGAACACAACAGCTGTCATACTTGCCATAGCAACACTGCTCGTTTTGTCAGGGTCCATGTTGATAGGGGTGAGATGGAGCGTGATCTGTGTGTTTGATCCAGTGGCCAACACAACATCCAAAGTCATCTACACCAGTAAGTTTCTACACAGAGAACAGAGCGAATTTAGACATTCTGGTTTTCTTTGTCACAACTCTCCAGCTTTTCTTCTACGTCTTTGTGATCTCCATCACGACAATTGTGACGTCAGTGAAGCTGAAGGAAATGGTGACATGGCGGGAGAAGACATCTTCATTGACCTTGTCGTCACGTGAAGTAGCGCTGACGCGCATGCTCATCGCGGTTTCCGTTCTCTATATCGTCGTGCTGCTCTACTCCAACAATTATTTCGGGAATATGTGCCATTTTCGTGCCGGGCACAGGTTTCAGTGGCCGCCTGTATAACTTTTTCTCATCTCATTGTCAGCATGGTCGAGCTGGCTTCTTTCATCAATGCTTCCTTCAATTTCTTTGTTTATTGTTTCCTCGGATCGAAGTTCAAAGACACTCTCTCAGCAAACTGCTTCGTTGTAAGACTTTAATGTCTGCATCGAAACAGACCTTCTGAAATATGAGTCGAAAGACCTACACCGTCACCTGATTCATGAAATAGTCATTTAATTCACCGTTGGAAAGCTTCTGAAAGTGCATTTCATTTCAGAAATTTGCACAGCATTGGACTGGATTTTAAAATATTTCATGCTCAAATGTTTTACCTAAAGTACAGCACTTCAGCCAGTTGCAGCTTTTTCATGTTTATGTCACGACAAAGGTGTTTTTTTCTCTTTTCCTTTCTTTCTGTCTGCCTTTTTTCTGTCTTTTTTTTTCTTTCTATCTTTTCTTTCTTCCTTATATTTATCCTTTTTTCGTTCGTTTTCGTTTTTTTTACTGTTTTTTCTTTTCAGAGTAAAAAAATATGTGTTTTTGCCCAAATAACATCAACAACAGGTAATTCCCCCACGACAATAAAATATAATCTTAATTTGCCACTCCACAAACAGAAGCCAGAAAATGCCAGATTCAAGCCAATGGAATATACACGTTACATTCTTTTTGAGAAAGCTTACAGTAAGATTGATTAAAAGAGATAAAGAAACAACTCTCATTCTTTGGGTTTTTTTTTTTTTTTCCAGTCAGCATACCAACAATAATCTAATTAATGGACAAGCTGCCGTGGCGAAATGGTTAGAGTCGCGGACTCCCGGCTGGAGTTCGTGAGTTCGAATCCCATCAGAGTCACGTGGGTTTTTCTGTCCCGACTGGCTCCCACCAGAGTTGAGTTTGCTGCGCACTCAGTTGGGAAGACTGGGACCACACAGTCGAGTTTCATCCACTTAATGGATGCGTTTCTGAGAGTGTTGCTCAAACTTCCTGACCAACACTGCAGGTGTCTGTATCTCTCGGGCCAGGTTGACACTAGGATATATTATGAAAGGAAGCGTCGAGTACTGTCCTGTCGTGTAGTCTCAGACCGAAATGGAAATCCGTTGCATCATATTAATCAACCTCATTCTCATCGATCAGCATTTAAAAAAAATGTCTCAAATTCTGTGCCCTTCATGCCCTGCTCTCGTGGTGACCCTCAATTTCGATATCCTCTCCACGTCTGTGGCCTTGGTTTGGCTCCATCTGGGTCACCAGTATTGGCGAGTCCATGGGGGCTCTCGTTAGACGGACGTGGTGGCGCCCTCCGGAGGGAGAGCGCACTCACGCCGGTTCCACAACTAAGCAATTATTGTCATCAGTAGGGGGCTTAGTAGGTGGTATCCTGCGTATGTTACATCAGAACAGGCGCCACTGAACACCACCGAAATGACTCGGCGGCAGTGCAGTGTCTCCTCCGGAGGGTTGCTTCTTGAAGACTTGACATTGACTGCTCCCTGTGGATTGCAGGTGCCAGGCCTGCGGCGGGGCCGATGGGGCTGTAGGTGTGGATGGGGGGTGTTGGAGTGAGCGGCATGGGTGCACGGCCTATGAGGTGGCGCAAAGGTTGGGACAGCAAAAAAAAAATTAAAGATAATAATCTAATTAATGGAATTTTGTGGATTTTCAGAAGAAATTGACATTACTGTTTTCCTCACTAAAGTGTTTTCATTAAAAAGCAGACATCAGTTCTTTGGAAGACATACTGGAACATTGAGAATTCAAGGCAAATGAATTGTATTGAGACAGGAGGGAGGTAAGTTCACAGCATTTAATAAAGTTGAGTTGTTTTTTGTTTCAAAACATGCGTCTCGTTATGATAGTCTGTAAACAGGGTGTTGAGATAGTAAAAGATAAGTTCAGTGCCTGTAACTGATATTGTTTTGTGAAAGTAAAAGAGAAGTTCAGTGCCTGTAACTGATATTGTTTTGTGAAAGTAAAAGAGAAGTTTAATGCCAGTCAATAATACCGAGCTGATGCGATAAAAAAGTAAATTCAGTAAGAATAAATGATGTTACCTTGACATAGTACACAGTCGATTTAATGCTAAAATGATATCATCTAGAAGAATAAAATCACAAATATGAACCGACCAGTATTAACTTCAATTAATTTTCCCACAAAGAAAAACAAAACAAATTAATCCAGATATTGCGAGCTCCTAAAACAGTCTGGGGGTGAGACACATCAGATTTTTAAACACACACAATAATGCATTGAATTTTTCCTGGAAAGAAGAAAGTTTGAATTAACAAATATTAAATGGATACCTATAACAATGGAATCGTGTCGGTTTTTCCTCGAATTGAAAAAAAATCACCCAAGTTATGCTTTACGTAAAGGTCACTTTGACATTTTGTTACACACTTTTGTTACGAACAGTCAATTCTGCAGTCTCGTAGACTCGACACCACAAAACAATTTGCTTTAAGAACTAGTGTTTTATACTGATAAATTCCATTTTGAAGATATACAGCGATTAAGAATAAATGCTGGATCCAAAGAAAAGAAATTGTCCTGCACACCTTTACTGACAACGATGGAAACTTTCCAGACACGTAAAGTATTCTACAGTAAATACAGTATTTGTCCTGGCTTTCAGTATTTGTAAAATTATCCATAAGGACATCTCTGCAGTAAACAAAAACTAAATTAACCAAGTAACAGCATGTGTAATGCTCAGTGATATTGAAAATCATATGATCCATTTTGAAAAGTACTATGCTGTACTGTAATACTTTAAAGACAACAAACTTTTAAACTTATACATGAAGACAGTTGACAGATGACAGATTGGGGGTAGGTATTTTATGAAAAGGTATTCGAAAACAGTGCATGAACCACAAGGTGTCAAATTAAGATGGTCACAACGACGTACTCCGTACAGAATACTCAAGACGAATCTTGTACTAAAATAAAAATCAGTATCGCAATCAATAATCATTAGATTTTTGTTTGTAAGATTAAATTTTCAAAAGAAATTAAAATTAATCCACCAGATAACTTGGACAAGCAAATTACAAGACAAAACACGACGCGTTTCGTTCTCTTAGGTATTCTTCATGAAAGATGCACAATATTCGGGACAATGAAAAAAACGAAGAACGAGCACAAAGTAGGATATTATGAAGTTTTATCTCAAGTGTCTTCCACCCTGGGAACACTACTGACTTCTTCAGGAGGACAGACCTTCCCAGGGTTCACCATTCTACCTCCTGAATTATAAACCAGTCTTATACCGAACTGTGCTAGCCACGAGGCCAGAATTGCTCGGTTGATAGACCACCAGCCCGGTGATCCTGGAGTTGCTGGTTCGAATCTCTGCTTGGAACGTTTTAGTACAAGGGGATTTGTTTCCCTTCTAGTTAACATTGGTTCTGACTCCATTTCCCAAAAAGTCCATTTTCCAAAACGTCCTTTAAATGAAACTGTAAACTGAGGTTCTGTGTGTGAACGCACGCATAACAACATCGTGCATACACGTAAATCCCATCATCAACTTTCAAAAGAGGGCCAGTTTGGTCGTTGGTGTCGACGACATGTTTCACGTACCATCCCTTTGCGTGAGAAATCGGAAGAATGAAGGAATAAATCTAAGTGTATGATACTGAGTGAAAGACATGGGATTGACTGAATGTAGCCCGAGCAGACAGTTCATCAGTCAGGGCATTGTATAATAATAATAATAATAATAATAATAATAATGATAATAATAATAATAATTATGATAATAATAATAATAATAATGATGATGATGATGATGATAATAATAATAACAATAATAATAATAATAATAGTGTTTATTTGTAAAGCGCATATTCCATAAAAATGCTCAACAGCGCTTTACATTTAAAAAAAGAGCAAACGGTAAAAATAGGAATGATAAAAGTCATGCACATTGAAAAGCACCCTAGAGATATCCAATACTACAATAAATCACATTGCGTTCACAATTAAGATATTGTTTAGTAATATTAACGATAATGATAAGAATAATTTGAAAAATAAATGACATGAGAAATTTTACAAAAAGTCATCCTCGCAGAAATCCTCTAACAACCCACTCTTCTTCTTCAAACACACACACACACACACACACACACACACACACACACACACACACACACAGAGAGAGAGAGAGAGAGAGAGAGAGAGAGAGAGAGAGAGAGAGAGAGAGAGAGAGAGAGAGAGAGAGATGCGTACGCGTACAAAGCCTCGAGATATCCATGCTAAAACAAATCACATTGCGTTCACAATTAAGACGTTGTATAGTAATAATAATTCAAAAACAAATCACACAAGAAATTTCACAATAAACGAGAACGTGGATTGTAAAGCGCTTAGGGCTCAGTTTCTGACTGAGGGTAGGCTTTGTATAAGTACTCGTCATCATCCTCATCATCATCATCATCATCATTCCCATCATCATCATCATCATCATCATCATCATCATCATCATCATCATTATCATCATCGTCATCATCATATGATCTAAAGGTCACTACCACACTCTCTGGTCCTAGACTCAGCAAGGGTCTCGGGGCACTGCATAATGAAATCAGCACCTTTCTCTGCCCCAGCCTGCTTGTGAACTCTTCCTGTCCTCCTCTACACCAGCACTGGCCCATCAAAGTGCAGTCATGCCCATGTAGAAGCTATGACCAAGACAGGGGGGTGAAATATGCTTTGGACAATGAGGTGACACTGTTCGGTGACTAAATGCTGCAGCAACGTAAAGTTCTTCATCATCTGATCCAAGCTACAGCACCATTTTTTTAAGGCAACGTGCAGTTCTTTTCACACTGCGATATTGTGAACATTTAGACAGTCAGTATTGGTCCAAACATGCCGGCGAGAAAGAACTCTAATCATGTGGAGACAACTGAACGAAGGAAACCACGGGGAGAAATGCATTAGCCTTTCCTTCATGAAAAAATACAGTTTTTAATGCACTTAAAACAAGCCAGCAAAATTTGAACTTGCCATAAGCAACTATCAGACACGCCCCCTAGGGACAGTAAGAGCGTCAGAAACATGACCACGGCGCCGCATGTTGAGTTGGTCCATCCATCGTATTCTTTACTGACTTTGATACTTAATGCATACACATTTATACATCAAATGAAAAAAAGTTCATCCATCCGTCGTATACTACACTGACTTTCACACTTAATGCGTACACATTTCTTTATCGAATAAAGTATAAGTTGACCCACCCATCGTATACTACACAGACTTTAATACTTAACAGACACACATTCCTATATCGGATGAAAAAAGTGGGTCCATCCATCGCATACTACACTGACTTTGATACTTAATGCGTACACATTTCTATATTGAACGATAAAAAGGTTGACCCATCCATCGTATACTACACAAACTTTGACACTTGACTCACACATTTCTATATCGATGAATGAAAGACAACTAACGCATACCTCGTAAGATTTCAATGGGCAGTTATCGTCTCCTTTCAACTGTCTGCTCTCCAAGGTACCCCAGTTCACCTGTGAACACGACGTGTCTGCCCTGGGTGCCGCCACTGATATTCTCCCAACAGTTAGTCCAAGGTTGAGCCAGATGGTACGTTTCTAGCACACACAACACCACCTCGTACTTCTCTCCCATGAAGTGTCCGCGCGTCACTGACTGCACGAACGCTGTTCTGCCCATTGACCCCGTTTTGACCTCTTGGTTTCCAAGTCACGTGAGGTTATGTGTCGTGGCGAGTTCAAGGGTGTACAAGCTGTAATTGTCCAAAACACTGACGGCTGGTTCAGGTAAATGTTTTACTCATTCTTCAAGCTGAAAAACCGCCAACATAGCACCAACGCTGCTTGCAGCCATTATTTTTCCTCTGTATAGTCAGTCCCTCCCTGTGAAAAACAGAAAGGTAGGCTACCAGTGTCACTGCTTGTCCAAGAATCTACTTGCCTTAACTTTACTGCCGAGCTACCCCCCTTCCCCCTTTCCTTCTCCATCTCCACCTCACCACTTCCTCTCTTCTTGTGCTCTCTCTCTCTCTCTCTCTCTCTCTCTCTCTCTCTCTCTCTCTCTCTCTCTCTCTCTCTCTCTCTCTCTCTCTGTTTTCCTCAAGTCAGCACGCATGTATTCCATTTATTTCAAAGGTCTGAGTCATTTTCTCACTTTAAAGTCCTCCGCAGTGTCAATGCCTGTTTTCCGCATGTAATCACGGACTTTATGTGATACGAAATCCAGTCAAACGTTTCGTTTTCCAGTCAAACCAATGTACACACACACACACACACACACACACACACACACACACACACACACACACACACACACACCGTCTATATCACGATTAGTGGAAAGACGTTAAATAAATGACACACACACACACACACACACACACACACACACACACACACACACACACGTGCGCGTGCGTGCACACACACACACACACACACACACACACACACACACACACACACGCATGCACGCACGCACGCACACACACACACACACACACACACACACACACACACACACACACACATGTCCTGAAAGTAACTGCGAAGTATCAAATATTTGCGTGCGCGAGTGCACGCACATACACACACACACACACACACACACACACACACACACACACACACACAAACACACACACACACACACACACACACACACACACACACACACACACACACACACACACACACAACCTGGAATCTTTGGCTGATGTCTAGTGGATCAAGAAACCTTGTTAGTGTGTTATAGTTTTCTGTATTTGATATCCCACAGCCTTCCAGACAGGGGTGATTAATTAGGTAATTAGGTATCTTAAAACGAATCTCAGACGCTGTCGATTACACACAGACTTTGATACTTGACAATTACTTTCAGGACATAGTTTTGATCTCAAAGCATATACTCTTCTACAATATATTTCAGGCCTTCTACAATGTCTTTCAGGTCTTCTTCATCGTCGTCTTTCAGGTCTTCTTCACCGCCTTTCAGGTCTTCTTCGTCGTCTTTCAGGTGTTCTTCACCGCCTTTCAGGTCTTCTTCACCGCCTTTCAGGTCTTTTTCGTCGCCTTTCAGGTGTTCCTCACTGCCTTTCATGTCTTCTTCACCGCCTTTCAGGTCTTCTTCTTCGTCTTTCAGGTCTTACTCACCCGCCTTTCAGGTCTTCTTTATCGCCTTCCATGTCTTCTTCACCGCCTTTCAGGTCTTCTTCACCGCCTTTCAGGTCTTCTTCACCGCCTTTCAGGTCTTCTTCACCGCCTTTCAGGTCTTCTTCACTGCCTTTCAGGTCTTCCTCGTCGCCTTTCTGGTCTTCTGCATCGCCTTTCAAGTCTTCTTCGCCGCTTTTCAGGTCTTCTTCCTCGCCTTTCAAGTCTTCTGCATCGCCTTTCTGGTCTTCTTCATCGCCTTTCAATTCTTCTTCGTCGACTTTCAGGTCTTCTACACCTTTCAGGTCTTCTATAAAACCTCTGAGTTCTTCTTCAACGCCTTTGAGCTCTTTTAGAACGGATATGGGGGAAGGGATTGTTAATTAATTTTTCAAACCATCAGACAAACCGTTTGGTGTTTTATAACGACTTTCAGAACAGACGTTTGTCCCAGCCGACAAAACATTTGTGTGTTATCTGTGTGTGGAAGTAAGGTCGCAGTATGACATAAACAGACTGACTGTTGAAACGACGCATCTATGGTCCAGCTTTTAATACGGGTACACATCCGTCCACATTTTAGTATTTTTGTCATGAAGTTCGAGCAAACATTCAACAAACAGATTCTTCCGGAAAATGAGGCATTCTGGTAGAAGATCGACTGTCAGATAGCAGTCATTCTGTGCCTTCGGATTTAGGTTTTGTTGTTTCAGGCAGACATATGACCAGCAGTCTGAAATAGTAGTCTCGCATTTATGTTTCAAGTCACATAGAACTTGGACCTGTTCATTCTAGCAGTAGCATCGAAGTAGACTGGTTGCTGTTTCAGGATAACCAAAGCTGGAACGTCCAAACAGTGAGGCAGTGAAGGGTAGTCTGGAAGCTGTAAATTTTCAGACGGTGTTAGTGTGTGACATAGCTTCCATCGTGAACCAGAACTTTATTCCTGGTGTGGGATTCTGGGTCAATGTTAGGTAAGTACCCAGGGTCTGACCAGCGCTCTGGGCTTATGTGTAGCTCAGACATCTGCTAAGTCGTAGCCACGAGACCCTCTTCTTAAATTGTCTCATCTTAGTCGTTAATTCATTTCTCCACCAGCTTTAAATCATCGCAGCCTGGTCACGAATCTTAGCGGATGTAATGTAACAGGGTGTATAGACCAGTCCACGCGTAGTGACACCTCCTTGATGAAACTGAAACTGAGTTGGGTCATTTTACTCCGAAGAGTGACTAGGCCGGGGCTGTCAGCTGAGTTCTGGTCCCAGACCCTTCGTGTGATACTGGGTGGAATTCATGGCAAACGCCATGGCTGGTCCTATCAGCCCTCCATCTAACAGTTGTCGTTCGTGTCTGGTGATGTGATGCGGCTGGTGCTCTGTGATGGATCCCGGTATCATTCTAAGCAGGGGTGAGGAAGCATCAGACAGAGACAGGAGGAGCCTGAATCTCCATCGTCCTCTTTCAGCTCAGTGCCTCCTTGTCAAGCACCAGCCAGTACCTTCTGATGACCCACTGCACGACCAGGAGTCAAGAAAAGAAATGTAACATAGTGAGGACGTTGTGTGCTATTTGAAACAAACTATGGTGTGTCCCTGCTTCGCTCCAGGAAGACTAACAGTTTATCATTTATTCTCTCTCTCTCTCTCTCTCTCTCTCTCTCTCTCTCTCTCTCTCCCTCTATGTGTGTGTGTGTGTGTGTGTGTGCGCGCGCGCGCACACGCGCGCGTATTCGTGTGTGTGTATGTGTGTGTGTATGTGTGTGTGTGTGTGTGTGTGTGTGTGTGTGTGTGTGTGCGTGCATGCACAATACATGCGTGTAAAAAACAAAACAAAAAAAAGTGGACGTGAACAGGAGAGAGAGCGGCCTGAATTTCACACACCTAAATCTCTTGTGACGAGGACGTTACACAACATCCTGTAGGCTAGCACTGCATGGTACTTTTAGGGCCAATGGGAGGCACAACAATTCTTTGCTGGATTCTCCAGGTTAGACACAAAACGGCGCTTGAAACACCTTAAGTAAGCCAAATAACAGTACAAGTTAACCAGCTACAGCTACGCCGCTATCCGTAATTTGTACACACACACACACACACACACACACACACACACACACGCACGCACGCACGCACGCACGCACGCACGCACGCACGCACACACACACACACACACACACACACACACACACACACACACACACACACACGCACACACGCACACGACAGCGTGAGCCAACACCTCTCTCTCTCTCTCTCTCTCTCTCTCTCTCTCTCTCTCTCTCTCTCTCTCTCTCTCTCTCCATTTCTCTCTCTCATCTCTCTCTCTCTCTCTCTCTCTCTCTCTCTCTCTCTGGTAGATAGATAGATAGATAGATAGATAGATAGATAGATAGATAGATAGATAGATAGATAGATAGATAGATGGATAGATAGACAGATGGATAAATGTAGATAGGTAGGAAGATGGATAGATGGATACATACATACATAGATAGATAGATAGCTGTGTTGTTTGTGTGTGCTGAGAGAGAGAGAGAGAGAGAGAGAGAGAGAGAGAGAGATTGACATCGACATTGACATTAGAGAGAGAGAGAGAGAGAGAGAGAGAGAGAGACAGATTGACATTGACAGTGACATTAACATTGACATTTTATTCGTGAAGGCCATAGCCCTTTAGAGGGGGGTGTATATGGAAAAGACATGAAGTCTCAAGAGTTATTACATGACTATGTCCAGTACAGACTTCTCTTGAATGCTTTGTTCAAATATAACATTAACTGCTTAACAATATTCTCATTTCTTGACGACATTAACATAATAAGTTTAAATAAGCAAGGTTGTTTAAAATATTTATGCGGAATAAATTGTTATCTTAGATCGCTAAGTTCTGGGCAAATGAATACAAAATTAAATTCATCTTCTCTTGACGCGCTACATAATGGACAGAGAAGATAACAATTCCTTGACTGTCTGTAGCAAGAATGATGAACAGAGATATCAGAAATACCAAAACGAAATTTTGTCATCACACGCTTCCATTCTCTGTTAATAACCATTGACATATAGCTAGGCACACTATGTAAATCATTTATTATTCAATGAAAATCAAATCTATCACTGCCTGTAATGTGAAAGTCCCAGTCTTGCCATCTACAGTCAACCAGTCTCTCACGATATACATGTACAAAGGCTTTCACATCTCCCAGTCTTGCCATCTACAGTCAACCAGTCTCTCACGAAATACATGTATAAAGGCTTTCACATCTCCCAGTCTTGCCATCTACAGTCAACCAGTCTCTCACGAAATACATGTACAAAGGCTTTCACATCTCCCAGTCTTGCCATCTACAGTCAACCAGTCTCTCACGAAATACATGTACAAAGGCTTTCACATCTCCCAGTCTTGCCATCTACAGTCAACCAGTCTCTCACGAAATACATGTACAAAGGCTTTCACATCTCCGACTCCTTGACTAAGCCATACGACTCCAAATCCATATTCATACAATTTGTTTCGAACGTTTGACACCCAGGTTTTCTACCTCTACCACCCAGTTCTAACAACATTTTGTATGCCCTGTAAGGTAGTCTTTCAGAATCCATTTGCGTTAATTTTAACCAGTATTGGATGCATTTGACTACAGACAGTAAAAATATAGGGTATCAATTTGTTTCGCCATAGACAAAATCATTAGGTGTCCGTGATGAAACTCCGAGAAATGTCTTTGAGGCATATCAATGAAGCTTTTCACAATGGATAGCAGCAGCGTCCAGTCACCACAGTTCAGCCCCATATTGTATCATAGGTTGAATTTGAACATCAAATAGCTTCAAAAATAATTTTAGAGTATAACTTTCAGCAGACATAATCTCTTCATAATGCATACTAAGGCACTTTTGGCCCTGCATGTAAGATTTTTACAGGCAAAAGTGAAGCTTAAACGAGTAGAAAAGTATATTCCTAGATATTTATAAATATTTACTACTGGCATTATATTTCCATTATATATCCATCTTTCTCTTAAAGAAAGTAATCCTCCCTTTCTGAATACTATTATATTACTTTTATTAATATTTACATTTAATTGAAGAGAATCAGCAGCTCGCTGTAAACTATTCAACTGATTTTGCAACTCAACAACAGTTTCTATAATTAACGCCACGTCGTCCGCTAGGAGTAGAATGAAGATTTCCCAGAGATCACCTTTAAATATAGCACCATGTCTTCCAGAGTTCACAACCTCTACCGTCAATTTATTTATAAATAAAGAAAACAAAACAGTACTACAAATATCACCATGTTGACTCCAGATATACACGTGATGTATTCAGTTAGAGTAGCCCCACTTCTCACTCTTACTTTTACGAATTCGTACATACTCATGATGCATTAGTATAGTTTACCACTCTATACTATTTTTAAACAAGATAGGCCAAAAAATACTTCTATTAATGGAGTGAAATGCCTTCTCGAAGTCAATAAAAGCA
>JADBJO010005840.1:30000-37500 GCA_016801955.1 Conus betulinus
CCAGGCGACTGCAGGCTGTTCGAAAGGTGAAAGAGACCGTCATCAGGTACTTCTTGTTTGCTGATGACTCACCATCAGCACCAAAAAGACTGAAGTGAAGTGATGTATCAGCCTGGGACATAATTTACAGGTAAACCCTATCTGGGAACCACACATCTCATGGTGAAAAGGGACAATAATTGCCAAAGCCAGCTGTGTGTTTACAGGAAAAGTCTTGGAGTGACTAACTTCACCTATCTGGGCACCACAATCTCAGAGCTGTGAACATTGACGCAGTAGGTAGAGTTTAAACTTGAACAGCAGCAACAGAGATTGCAAAAGCCAGCTGTTGTGTTTGGGAGACTCCGTGAAAACCTGTTGTCTTGGAGTGAAGAGGACTAAGCATATTACCACCAAGCTGCAGTGGTACTAACCACTCTCCTCTATGCTAGTGAGACACTGGGTGTTTGTCTACAGCAGACATGCGCCAAACAGCTTAACCATTTTCACCTCAGCTGTCTCTGCAGACTCCTCAATAAAACACATCAACTAGCACGTTGACAGAGAGACGACAAAGACTCAGACACTGTTGGGTCTTGGAAAGGGCCAACACCCCCAGTATCTACACTATATTTCCAGAAATCCCGAGCCAGATGGGCTGTGGCCACATCGTCAGAATACCAGGTAGTCGACTGCCGAAATAACTGCTATACGGAGTAAACCCTGAGTCATGGGGTAAGCGCAAAGTTGAGCTGGAACATTGGGGGGAGAGAGCCAGAGAACGTTTCAAGAACTGCCTCAAAGTGGTAACCCTCCTCATGCTAGTGAAGACTGTCTACAGCAGACTGCCAAACAGCTTAACCATTTTCACCTCAGCTGTCTCTGCAGACCTCAACACCTGGGAATCGCTTGCCCTGGACCGCCCCAGCCTGGCGAAGCAGCATGCACAAAGGACGCATGTACATCAGAGAAGAGACGCACAGCAGAAGCTGAATCGCTTGCCCTGGAGAAAGCGAGCCACGCGCAAGGCCAGAGCTACAACCCCGTATCTACACTCCACCTCCACTGTAACGCCCACCCACATGTGTCCCACATGTAGGCGTTACTTTCGGGCCCAGATTGGCCTCACCACCAGCCACCTGCGGACCCACACTCAGCGATCTTCACCTGAGATTGAAGTCATGGTCATCTTCGAAATCGAAGGACGACCATTATTATTATTATTATTATTATTATTATTATATTTACTTATATATATTTTTTTCAGAAGGGGGGGGGGGAGGGGGATCTTTTAACCAGATCATTATTCTCAAAACCATAAATGATCGTATGGACCCCGTATCACCAACCATTTCCTCAATGCAGTTCCAGTTCCAAGTGCCACATCCACCAGTTTCTCAGCGTAGTTCCATTTCCAGATTCTGTCTTTCCTTCACTGTTGTGCATTTACTTTCTTGAAGTCGGGATGGTGAGATTCATCTGAATGGGGGGGACATTTCTCTCACGTCTCCAGTGCCTGAAAATAGGTCAATAGATTAGTCAAATCTACTGGGATAATCTCCAGTAAACAGCTAACCTCGAGTTCTTTGTAGATAAACAATATTTAGAGAGACAAACGAAAGGAAAGAACGAGTCTTTGCAGCAAAAGAGAATCTAGCTGAGACTCGTTGCTGGAGTTGAGTTGCTATCCTTTTAGAAAATGTAATTGTACACAGAATATTCCGCCAAAGCAGTATGTATAATGTTAACATGATTGCAGCATTCACTCGCGACTCTGTTGTTACAAACCCACCCCAACCCGTCTCCTGTAGCATGAATGAATAATCAGAAACTGCCCCCAAAATGAAGGTAGGTAGACAAAGAAAACTTGAAATTATTTTGCTCAAGTTTCCGAGTTCCAAGATCAGAACCATATAAAGATTCGTAATGTTTTTCTTTACCATAGTACAGAGCAAAGGGTTCAAGAGAATTCGTATACTAATTCAGAAGGTTCAGATTGATGACTTCGGACGGGTTTGTGTCTGTATTGCCTGAGAGTGTCGATAAGGATTTCATTTCTTTCTTTTATCATCATGTTTAATCATCATATTTGAAAGATTGAACGAATTTATCAGGTTTAGTGTTTACCGCCTTGTCAAAATAGGTGTTTGCTATGAATACAAGTCCTACGTCTGAGTTTGTTGGATCTCATTAGAAAATTGATAAACGATTTCAGCAGCTGTTTCTTCCGATATATGTAAGCAACTTGTGAAGCTGCAGGGGACATTAGGTATCCTGTACTTCTTTTTGGTTCTACAATTTAATTCAATTCATGTTCCTTATAGTCTGGCAGACTACGAGGGCTTCTGTCAGGGCTGTCGTCGTTCTAACTCGTATAGGGCTGTTTTAAACACTGCCAAGAAACCAGATATTTTTCAAAGCTTACAACATCTGCTTTTACATCTTTCGTTGGAACAGTCTGAAATCAGTTGAAACATATTTCTCTCTTTCAGGAAGTTAAACGTTTGACCAGCAGGGTGGTGAGGCGTGGTTCATAGTTATGGCCACAAACGGACAGTCATGCTTCTACTGCACCAGACGATGTCTAGTGTGTAACAAACAAGTATGGGCGGTTTGCTGCATAGGCTATGGGTAACCAAACCAATTCCTACAATCCGAACTTCTTGGCTAAACTTTCCAAATCCAACTGCGTGGTATAAACCAGCTTCATGCTAATTTCGCCTCACAACCAAACACTACATACACGCGAGGAATGTGAACCATCACATTTCCCGACGCACATGATCAAACAAGTGAAATTTTACCATCTCATAACGTGTTTGGACTTAGATCAAGTTAAATATCCTATTTTGTTATTATAGGGTGTATTTTCTGCTCATGCTAATTTTCGTATTTTCTTTCAAACGTAATAGAGCCACAACAACACACAATAAAACATTTTCCTGGCATGGGTCTACTCATAACACTTATGATGAAAGTTCTGGCTTCTTTCGCTGTACAGCGTCCGTTTCTGCATTCTGCATCATTTCCTTATTTATGCAGAGCTGGTAAAAAAAACAACACGGTTTATACATTTCTAGTCGTAGACTTGAGGTGAGCGCCTTGTGGCAGTTGCAAGAGCAATCCCTACAAAAGTTAGAATGCACATCAGTCACACGTGTACTCCAATCTTCAATGTAACCAGCTCTCCGGAATAGCTGGAATAGCTCAGTTGGAAGAGTGTCAGACTCGGAATCTTGGTGATCCTGGGGTTGCAGATTCGAATCTCCACCAGGCCATTTCAGTACAGGGGAAATTTTCCATCAGAGTTAACATTGGTGGTTCTGACCCCATTTCCCAAAGAGTCCTTCGAATGAGACTATAAACCGAGGTTCCGAGTGTGAACGCACGCATAACATCTAGCACGAACGTAAAAATCCCATCACCAACTTAATGGATGACACGTTACACTTAACATGCACCCTGCGTGAGAAATTGAAAGAATGAAGGAAATAAGGAAACTGAGTGAACGATATTGACTGGATGACACGGGAAACAACTGAATGAAGCACCGGCAGGCAGTTCTTAAGTCGGCACTACCCAGGTAGGCAGCCCATTATGTACACAAGAGGTGGATTGTCAGCGCCTAGAACCTTTGACAAGGTGCTTTTAAAATTATTTGTTATTATTATTATTATTATTATTATTATTATTATTATTATTATTATTATTATCATTCTCGTTATTAGTATATTATTGTCATTATTATTATTATTATCATTATTGGTATTATCCCTATTTCGGCTTCTATGTTCATCCAATACTTTACAAGGTCTTCATTAATGAACTGGGAAACCATTGGTTATTTTCATGTTGATTGTGATTGGGGAGCATTTTTGTGCGTGATTTGTGTCTGTTATTTGCAAAAGCTGAAGAAGAAGTATTTGTTGACAGTTTATATATGTCTGTTTCTTTTTTTTAATTAAAATAAGCGTTCACTTCGACCCCTCTTTTTTGGTGGTTATTCAGGCTTAGTTTCATTAACGCTGCAGTCGGATTCAGGCTTGTTAGGAATCCATAGGCCCCTGTCCAGATCAGGGTACCCTGAAGTTCTGTCTTCTTCATCAGACAGGGCTCGTCACTGCCACATTCGGAAATACAGTCTTCACCTGAATCCCACAGGTTCCGTGAGTGAACGCACGGATAACATGTTGCACACACGTAATTCCCATCACCAACTTTCGGAAGAGGCCAGCAATTTGGCCGTTGGTATGGATGACACGTCTCACATAGCACGCACCCTGCGTGAGAAATGGAAAGAATGAAGGAAGTAAGGAAACTGAGTGAACGACACTGAACGATTGACTACATGACGCGGGGAAACGACTGAATGAAGCGCCAGCTGGCAGCTCTTCAGTCGGCACTACCCAGGTAGGCAGCCCGTTGTGTAAACGAGTGTGGGTTGTAAAAGGCTTAGAGCTTGGTCTCTAGCCGAGGATAGGCGCGCTATATAAGTATTCATAATAATGATAATAATTCTGCCTCCTGGGGCATAGACTATTTGTTATTTGTCTGAGCCTTAACAGCTACATGAAGCTAAGGTCACTGTCACTGTCACAGGTCTAAGACTCAACAGGGGCCTTTAGGGGCCTTGAGGGATTCTGCTGTGATGGACGGTGCATCTCACATCTCACCTCTGATGGTTGTGGGTAAATGCCTAGACTGTGGATTTTCCACCTCACCTCTGATGGTTGTGGGTAAATGCCTAGACTGTGGATTTTCCATCTCACCTCTGATGGTTGTGGGTAAATGCCTAGACTGTGGATTGGATTTTCCATCTCACCTCTGATGGTTGTGGGTAAATGCCTAGACTGTGGATTTTCCATCTCACCTCTGATGGTTGTGGGTAAATGCCTAGACTGTGGATTTTTCCATCTCATCTCTGATGGTTGTGGGTAAATGCCTAGACTGTGGATTTTCCGCGATCCAGTCACTAATTAAACTGGTTGATCTGAGTATAGTAATGCTGCATGTAGATGCTTTTGCCACAGCAGGTGTTTCAAGAAATAATCTATGCGTTATATTGACAAGGAAGTCACAGCCTTCTATGATTAAATGGTTGTAACAACATCAAGTTCATCGTCGGATCCGACCTGCAGTGCTGTTTTCATGCGACGCTCTGCGTCGTGATCCCGAGGCGTGTGTTGTGTCGATGCAGCAGTAGGTGGAACATGTAGAAACTCTGTGTCATCGGAACATGTAGAAACTCTGTGTTATCGGAACATGTAGAAACTCTGTGTTATCGGAACATGTAGAAACTCTGTGTCATCGGAACATGTAGAAACTCTGTGTCATCGGAACATGTAGAAAAACTCTGTGTCATCGGAACATGTAGAAACTCTGTGTTATCGGAACATGTAGAAACTCTGTGTTATCGGAACATGTAGAAACTCTGTGTCATCGGAACATGTAGAAACTCTGTGTTATCGGAACATGTAGAAACTCTGTGTCATCGGAACATGTAGAAACTCTGTGTTATCGGAACATGTAGAAACTCTGTGTCATCGGAACATGTAGAAACTCTGTGTCATCGGAACATGTAGAAACTCTGTGTCATCGGAACATGTAGAAAACTCTGTGTCATCGGAACATGTAGAAACTCTGTGTCATCGGAACATGTAGAAACTCTGTGTTATCGGAACATGTAGAAACTCTGTGTCATCGGAACATGTAGAAACTCTGTGTCATCGGAACATGTAGAAACTCTGTGTCATCGGAACATGTAGAAACTCTGTGTCATCGGAACATGTAGAAACTCTGTGTTATCAGAACATGTAGAAACTCTGTGTTATCAGAACATGTAGAAACTCTGTGTTATCGGAACATGTAGAAACTCTGTGTTATCAGAACATGTAGAAACTCTGTGTCATCGGAACATGTAGAAACTCTGTGTCATCGGAACATGTAGAAACTCTGTGTCATCGGAACATGTAGAAACTCTGTGTCATCGGAACATGTAGAAACTCTGTGTCATCGGAACATGTAGAAACTCTGTGTTATCGGAACATGTAGAAACTCTGTGTTATTGGAACATGTAGAAACTCTGTGTCATCAGAACATGTAGAAACTCTGTGTTATTGGAACATGTAGAAGCTCTGTGTTATCGGAACATGTAGAAACTCTGTGTCATCAGAACATGTAGAAACTCTGTGTTATCGGAACATGTAGAAACTCTGTGTTATCGGAGCAAACTCATCTAAGAGAACCAGCAAACATTTGAAGAGCTACCAACAGAAGGGATCTAGCGGTATGGCAGGAAGTTTGCATCGACCTTCGTTTGATAGTTAAGATTACTGCTCTGAGTTGATAGTTAAGATTGCTGCTCTGAGTTGATAGTTATGATTGCTGTTCTGTGGTCTTAGTTAAGATCACTGTTCTGAG
The DNA here is from genome assembly GCA_016801955.1 of Conus betulinus. NCBI lineage: Eukaryota > Metazoa > Mollusca > Gastropoda > Neogastropoda > Conidae > Conus > Conus betulinus. The sequence goes on from JADBJO010005840.1 coordinate 36,400, forward strand.
TTGATAGTTACTATTACGGCTCTCTGAGTTGATAGTTAAGATTACTGCTCTGAGCTGATCGTTGAGATTGCTGCATGGAGTTGATAATCAAAATTACTGCTTTGAGCTGATAGTCAAGATTACTGCTCTCAATTGATAGTTAAGATTACTGCCTGGGTTGATAGTTTGCTCTGAGCTGATAGTGAAAATTCCTACTGTGGGTGGGTCGTTTAGATTGCTGCTCTAAATGAATAGTTAAGAGTATTGCTTTAAGTGAACAATCAAGATCAGTCTCTGAGTGGATAGTTACCCTCACCATTCATTCGTGCACTTTGAATTCAGAAGGAATATGTGAAGCCTCTCTGAAGCACGTGCCTGACACACACTTTGAGGGCAATGAGAACGTCAGAAATATCACTGCTGCATCGTTTCCCTTTTCAGGCCTGGGTTCACAGCCTAGGCAGCCTCCCCAGATTGCATAAAGAGAAGGAATACTTCATGTACTTATATCTCAGACACTTTTTTTCGTCGCCAGTCTAACGATACCCTATGCTTATTGCAAACTGATTTTGTATCAGCACATTAGAATTTCATGTCATGTGATGCCCTTGGGTTGTTGATGCTTTGACAAATTCAAACATCAATTTATTCTTTCAAAGGAGGACTGATAGGTGTGCCAAAGTGACAGTCCTGATGAAGTCAAGTAAAGACGAAAATTTGGCAGACAACTGGTGTTTTTTGTTGTGATCAAGTGTATCAATTTATTCTTTAGCAGAAACTTTGTTTTTGAACGCCAAAATTAACACAGAAATAAATCAAACTAATCGATCGAATTCCTCGACAATACTTAAGCCTGCCTGTAGGAAAGGAAGTTTTGCGTAAGTTACCTCCCTTTTGTAACCAGTTAGTGTATATACCTAGGGGCTGAAAAACGAGTCCCAGCAGACATGCTACTCCGCCCGAATGCCATACGAGCACAGGCTGAATATGACGCACAGTGATGCCCGAAGAGCGTCGGCCGAAAAGCTGAATGCGTCATTCATCCACTACATACAGCTGTCATGTTCATACTTTGTGCAAATTAATGTCAGCGCATTTTGAATCAAATAAAAGTCAAACAAC
>JADBJO010005840.1:42500-52500 GCA_016801955.1 Conus betulinus
TTAAGTCTCCAGTATTCTGCTGCTGCATTGTTGAATACTCTTTCATTATGTGACAGATTAGATAATCTCTTGTTTATGCCATTGGGTATGGTTTTTAGTATAGATGGTGGGTGGTTGCTATTGATGTTTACATAAATGGGTGTGTCATTAGGTTTCTTGTATGGTTTATATATGTGGTTGTTGAGGTCAAGTGTTATGTCTAAGTAGTTCACTACCTTTTTGTTTCCTGCAATTGTGCTAAAAAAGAACAGTGTCCCTTAAGCAACAAATCCCTCTATAACAACATTGTATACCAAGCCACTGTGACATCAGAAAATGAAAAAGAAACATACATAGGGATCACTGAAAATCACTTCAAAACCAGATACGCAAACCATAAACAGTCATTCAACAAAGAAAAAATACAAAAAACCAAACAGAACTGAGCAAATATATTTGGAGACTTAAAGACAAAAAAATAAACTATAACATATCCTGGGAAATCATAAAAAGGGCATCACCATACAACAACATTTCAAAAAGATGCAACCTATGTTCAACAGAAAATGGTTAATACTATGCAAACCATACTTAGCAACCCTAAATACTAAAGTAGAAATAGTAAACAACTGCAGGCACAAATGGAAATCGTTGTCAGCAAACGCACCCTGAACTGTAAACAACCCCAAAAAACCGAAACAATACGTGCAGCCAAATCCGCACGTGCAAACAGTGACATCAGGCCATATAACACCGGCAGTAGGCGCCCCAAAACCATCCTGACGAGAGCGCTGGCTCGAAACAGATCTGTTGTTTTTTAAAACTTCCTTTTATCACCCTATTTTTATATATATATATATATATATATATATATATATATATATATATATGTGTGTGTGTGTGTGTGTGTGTGTGTGTGTGTGTGTGTACAAATACGCATTAGACACACGACCAACGATGTTTTACGCTTTCCAGAATTCAGTCCCTCACACTTACATTGAAAAAACCACAGATGGTCTCATATATGCACACACACACACACACACACACACACACACACATTTTTTTCACAAGTAGAATTTTCCGTTGCCTGCACCGCACCACAACCAAACAATGAGAACAGGCAGACTAGAAATATACAAGGTAAAAATAAAGTTCTGCATTTTCTCCACACAAGGATAAAATCAAACATTAAAACTCGAGCTTTCGCCCACAGGCTTCATCAGGAGAATTAAGAACATTCTCAATATATATATTTCAGTCAGAAGGTGTGTGTGTGGGGGGGGGGGGGATCTTTTAACCAGATCGTTCTTCTCAAAACCTTGAATGATCGGATGGACCTCGAATCACCAACCATTTCCTCAATGCAGTTCCAGTTCCAAGTGTCATATCCACCAATTTCTCAGCGTTGTTGATTTCCAGATTCTGTCTTTCCTTCACTGTTGTTCATTTACTTTCTTGAAGTCGGGATGGTAAGATTCGTCTGAATAGGGGGGATATTTCTCTCACGTCTCCAGTGCCTGAAAATAGGTCATTAGATAATTGAAATCTACTGGGATAATCTCCAGTAAACAGCTAGCCTCGAGTTCTTTGTAGAAAAAAAAAATAGAGAGACAAAAGAAAGGAAAGAACGAGTATTTTGCCGCAAAAGAGAATCTAGCTGAGACTCGTTGCTGGAGTTGAGTTGCTATCCTTTTAGAAAATGTAATTGTAAACAGAATATTCCGCCCAAAGCAGTATGTATAATGTTAACACGATTGCAGCATTCACTCGCGACTCTTGTTGTTACAAACCCACCCAACCCGTCTCCTGTGGCATGAATGAACAATCAGAAACTGACAAAAAAATGAAGTTAAGTTCAGGGTGTAGACAAAGAAAACTTGAAATTATTTGCTCAGTTTCCGAGTTCCAAGATCAAAATCATGTAAAGATTCGTAATGTTTTTCTTTACCATAGTACAGAGCAAAGGGTTCAAGAGAATTCGTATACTAATTCAGAAGGTTCAGGTTGATGACTTAGGACGGGTTTGTGTCTGTATTGCCCTGAGAGTGTCGAGAAGGATTTCATTTCTTTCGTTTATCATCATGTTTTAATCATCATATTTAAAAGATTGAACGGATTTATCAGGTTTAGTGTTTACCGCCTTGTCAAAGTGGGTGTTTGCTACGAATACAAGTTTATGTCTTAGTTTGTTTGATCCCATTAGAAACTGATAAACGATTTCAACAACTTTTTCTTCAATACACGTTAGCAACTTGTGAAGTTGCAAGGGACATTAGGTATCCTGTACTTCTTTTCGGTTCCACAATTTAATTCAATTCATGTTCCTCATAGTCTGGCAGAGTACGAGGGCTTCTGTCAGGGCTGTCATCGTTCTAACTCGTATAGGGCTGTTTTGAACACTGCCAAGAAACTAGATGTTTTTGCCTGTACTTCTTTTTGGTTCCACAATTTAATTCAATTCAAGTTCCTCATAGTCTGGCAGAGTACGAGGCCTTCTGTCAGGGCTGTCATCGTTCTAACTCGTATAGTGCTGTTTTGAACACTGCCAAGAAACTAGATGTTTTTGCCTGTACTTCTTTTTGGTTCCACAATTTAATTCAATTCAAGTTCCTCATAGTCTGGCAGAGTACGAGGCCTTCTGTCAGGGCTGTCATCGTTCTAACTCGTATAGGGCTGTTTTGAACACAGCCAAGAAACTAGATGTTTTTCAAAGCTTACAAAATGTGCTTTTATATCTTTCGCTGGAACAGTCTGAAATCAGTTGAAACATATTTCTCTCTTTCGGGAAATTAAAAACGTTTGACCAGCAGGGTGGTGAGGCGTGGTTCATAGTTATGGCCAACAATGGAGAGTCATGCTTCTACTGCTCCAGATCATGTCTAGTGCGTAACGAACAAGTATCAGCGGTTTGTTGCGTATGCTATGGGTAACCAACCCGATTCCTACAATCTGAACTTCTTGGCTAAACTTTCCAAATCCAACTGCGTGGCACAAACCAGCTTCATGCTAATCTCACCTCACAACCAGACACCACAGACACGTGAGGAATAGGAACCATCATATTTTTCAGCCGTACATGTTCAAACGAGTGAAAGTTTACATCTCATACCGTGTTTGGGTTAAGCTCAAGTAAATATCCCCTTTTGTTACAAATAGGGAGAATTTCCTGCCCACGCTAATTTTCGTATTGTCTTTCAAACGTAAAAGAGACACAGCAACCGCAAGATAAAATATTTTACTGGAATGGATCTACCCATATTAATTATGATGAAAGTTCTGACTTCTTTCGCTGTACACCATCCGTTTCTGCAATCTGCATCATTTCCTTATTTATGCAGAGCTGGTGAAAAGAACAGGGTTTATACATTACTAGTCGTAGACCTGAGGTGAGCGCCTTGTGGCAGTTACAAGAGCAATCCCTACAAAAGTTAGAATTCACTTCAGACACACGTGTACTCCGATCTTCAATGTAACCAGCTCTCCGGAATAGCCGGAATAGCTCAGTTGGAGGAGTGCTGGACTCGGAATCTTGGTGATCCTTGGGTTGCAGATTCGAAATCTCCTCCAGGCCGTTTCGGTACAGGAGGATTTTTCCCTCAGAGTTAACATTGGTTCTGACTCCATTTCCCAAAGAGTCCTTCAAATGGGACTATAAACCGAGGTTCCGCAAACCATCTTGCACACACGTAAAACACCATCACCAACTTTCGGAAAAGAAAGCAAGTTTGGCCGTTGGTATGGATGACACGTTACACATAGCATGTGTCCTGCGTGAGAAATGGAAAGAATGAAGGAATTGACTGGCTAATGGGTAACGACTGAATGAAACGCTGGAGGCAGCTCTTCAGTCGGCACTACCCAGGTAGGCAGCCCGTTGTGTACACGACGGTGTGGATTGTCAGTGCCTAGAACCTTTGACAAGGTGCTTTAAAAATGCTTTGTTAATATCATTATTATTGTTGTTATATTATTATTATTATTATTATTATTATTATTATTATTATTATTATTATTCATGTTTTCTGCTTGTATGTTCAGCCAATCCTTTACAAGGTCTTCATCATTTAACTGGGAAACCATTGGCCATTTTCATGCTTGTTGTGATCAGGGAATATTTTCTTGTACGTGATTTATGTCTTTTATTTGCAAAAGCTGAAGAAGTCGTATTGGTTGACAGTTCACTTGTCTGCTTCATTTTGTAATCTTTCACGCAGTCTACTCCTTGTCGTGGCGTGGGAGCTTGCGTACCTCTATGACCCAGAGAGCTACGTTAGCGGGAGCGTATGCTCTTGGTAGGGCCGCCCAAGCTGGACAGGTCAAGGTTAGAGGTCAGACTAATGTAGACCAACTCTCCAGGAGGGTGAAACGGGTCGTGTTTACACGGCACCACTGGGCGGATGAACTGCTCCAGTCAGTCAACGGCTAGGGCGGATAAGGACCTTGCATGTCCCCAACGGCAACGTGTACAAAACCAAAGGCGATTCATTAACATATTTTGTGGATCTCGGCTTGCGGATGCAAGAGAAGGAAAACTCCTAAGAGAAAACCCGGGCAACTATAAACCGTTACCAGAACAGATCGCCGAAGACGGTGGTCACAGTGGCCTAAGGGGCGTAATCTAATCAAAACTGGCTGCGCACGCACTTTCGACACATGGCTACGCAGACAACGCCAGACTGATGTGGTGTCGTCTTCCTGGACCATAGCCGGTGGGAGACAGTGCCAGGCCCTCAGCCTCAAAGGGGCCCATCCATGACTACCGACCACGGACTTGATGCTTCTCAGACTCTCGGGGGAGAACAGACTGGAGCGCGTGGGCAAGCAGCACTTCGGATCGTCCACTGGAATGCGGAAGGAGTACAGCGCAAGAAAGCTGAGCTCCAGCGGTTTCTGCGTGAAAATGCGATTGATGTATGTTGCATCCAAGAGACCCACCTCAAGAACACTCACCGCTTTTTCATAAGAGGCTACGAGTTGTTCAGACAAGACCGAGAGAGAAGAGACCAAAGGGAGGCCTCATCACCCTGGTAAGGAACAACACCCAGCGGCGGAGACCCAGAGTTCTGGTCAAGCTGAACTCGACACAGAATTCCTGAGAGTCAAGTTGGTGTTGCCAGGCACGTCAGTGACAGCCCTCAATGTCTAGTCACCTACACACCAGATACAGCTGGTCTCCATCCTCGTTGACTCCCACAGCTGGATCATCACAGGAGACTTTAACACCACTCACCCAGCTGGGGCTACCAATATCTCAACAAGAAGGGAGAAGAAGGAAGGCTGGGCAATCAGTAACCAGCTGATCCTCACCAACAGACCAGAAGATCCACCTACGTGCTACTCACGAGCATGGATGACCATTAGCACTCCTGACCTGGCCTTCATGACAGACAACATCCACAGCATTGCCCAAAGGTAGGTGTCGCCCCAGCTTGGAGGCAGCGACCACAAGCCAGTGATCATCACAGTACAGAGACAGCTTGAAATCCATCCCACCAGGCTCCCAGCAAGCTGGAATTACAAGAAGGCGAACTGGGACCTGTTGAAGCACGAGGTAGACAAGAGGATGTATGCGCTGACAATGTCACACCACGACATCAACGAAAACGTCAAGACTTTTAACAAGGCAGTGCCTCACCTTTCCTCCTGGAAACAGAACATCCTTTCACCTACCCAGAGCGTCTACAGGAAATTCCGCAACACGGAAGACCAACTAGCCGTCCTCGTCCAGGACATAGAAAACTCTTTTCAGGAGAAGAAAAAGACACTGGCCCGTGTTTTTTTTTTACCTGTCAAGAGCTTTTGACAAAGCGTGGAAGGAGGGTATCACCCTGAAACTTCTCCGAGCCGGCGTACGTAGCAAGATACATGTGGATCCACCACTATCTCTTCAGCAGAACCACAAGGGTCAAACTAGATGGCTTCCACAGCAGAAAGGTCAAGCTGCGCGAGGGTGTCCCCCAGAGAGGAGTGCTTTCCTCAACACTGTCCTTGTTGTATATCAAGACATTACAGACAACATCACGAAGCACGTCTCCAACAGTCTGCACGCAGACGACCTGGCAATATGGACATTCCCTGAATTCACCAGCACGGCCTCCTTCCGGCTTCAGGATGTCGTCAGCAATATTGCCACATGGACAGGCGACTGGGGTCTTGAGCTGAACACCACGAAGACCAACGTGACCCCCTTCTTTCCCTCTGCCGCCAATGAGCACGTCAAACTGAGGCTCCAGGGGCAGGTCTTACCCCAGACGGACACACCAACATTCCCTGGCGTCAAGTTGGGACACCCGCCTGACCTGGAAGCCCCAGATTGAGGAGATGGAGAGGAGAGGCATCCGCAAACTAGCCTGCCCTGCTGAAGAAGCTGGCCAGGACGACTTGGGGAGTGGACAGCAGGCTTCTCTTCAGTGTCTACACGGGAGCGGTCAGACCCACCATGGAGTACGCCTCAACCTCATGGGGCACAGCCTCCAAGACCAACAAGAGCCGGCTCGACAAAGTCCAAAACATGGGACTTTGCCTCATTCTTGGAGCCATGAGGCCCACGCCCATCATGACAAATCCGCCAGTGCCGAAACGGACCGGCGGAGATTCGAACCTACAACCCCAGGATCACCAAGATTACGAGTCTGGCGCTCTACCATTGAGCTATTCCGGCCCCTGTAGTTGTGGGTAACGCTTAGATTGTGGACTTTCCGTGATCCAGTCACTAATAAAAACGGTTAATCTGAGTATAATAATGCTGCATGTAGACGTTTTTGCCATAGCAGGTGTTTGGAGAAATAATATCTGCATTATATTGACAAGGAAGTCACGCTCGCAACAACACTAAGTTCATCTCGCAACAACACTAAGTCATCTCGCAACAACACTGAGTTCATTGTCGGATCCGACCTGCAGTGCTGTTTTCATGCGACGCACTGCGTTGTGATCCCGAGGCGTGTGTTGTGTCGATGCAGCAGTAGGTGGAACATGTAGAAACTCTGTGTCATCGGAACATGTAGAAACTCTGTGTCATCGGAACATGTAGAAACTCTGTGTTATCAGAACATGTAGAAACTCTGTGTGTTATCAGAACATGTAGAAACTCTGTGTTATCGGAACATGTAGAAAACTCTGTGTTATCGGAACATGTAGAAACTCTGTGTTATCAGAACATGTAGAAACTCTGTGTTATCAGAATGTAGTAGAACTCTGTGTCATCGGAACATGTAGAAACTCTGTGTGTTATCAGAACATGTAGAAACTCTGTGTCATCAGAACATGTAGAAACTCTGTGTTATCAGAACATGTAGAAACTCTGTGTGTCATCGGAACATGTAGAAACTCTGTGTTATCAGAACATGTAGAAACTCTGTGTTATCAGAACATGTAGAAACTCTGTGTTATCAGAACATGTAGAAACTCTGTGTCATCGGAACATGTAGAAACTCTGTGTCATCAGAACATGTAGAAAACTCTGTGTCATCAGAACATGTAGAAACTCTGTGTCATCGGAACATGTAGAAACTCTGTGTCATCGGAACATGTAGAAACTCTGTGTCATCGGAACATGTAGAAAACTCTGTGTCATCGGAACATGTAGAAACTCTGTGTCATCGGAACATGTAGAAACTCTGTGTCATCGGAACATGTAGAAACTCTGTGTCATCGGAACATGTAGAAACTCTGTGTTATTGGAACATGTAGAAACTCTGTGTCATCGGAACATGTAGAAACTCTGTGTTATCGGAACATGTAGAAACTCTGTGTCATCGGAACATGTAGAAACTCTGTGTTATCGGAATATGTAGAAACTCTGTGTGATCAGAACATGTAGAAACTCTGTGTTATCAGAACATGTAGAAACTCTGTGTCATCGGAACATGTAGAAACTCTGAGTTATCAGAACATGTAGAAAACTCTGTGTTATCGGAACATGTAGAAACTCTGTGTTATCAGAACATGTAGAAACTCTGTGTTATCGGAACATGTAGAAAACTGTGTGTATCGGAACATGTAGAAACTCTGTGTTATCAGAACATGTAGAAACTCTGTGTTATCGGAACATGTAGAAACTCTGTGTTATCGGAACATGTAGAAACTCTGTGTTATCGGAACATGTAGAAACTCTGTGTTATCGGAACATGTAGAAACTCTGTGTTATCGGAGCAAACTCATCTAAGAGAACCAGCAAACATTGAAGAGCTACCAACAGAAGGGATCTAGCGGTATGGCAGGAAGTTTGCATCGACCTTCGTTTGATAGTTAAGATTACTGCTCTGAGTTGATAGTTAAGATTACTGCTCTGAGTTGATAGTTAAGATTACTGCTCAGAGTTGATAGTTAAGATTACTGCTCGGAGTTGATAGTTAAGACTACTGCTCTGAGTTAATAGTTAAGACTAATGCTCGGAGTTGATAGTTAAGATTACTGCTCTGAGTTAATAGTTAAGACTACTGCTCGGAGTTGATAGTTAAGATTACTGCTCGGAGTTGATAGTTAAGATTACTGCTCGGAGTTGATAGTTAAGATAACTGCTCGGAGTTGATAGTTAAGATTACTGCCCGGAGTTGATAGTTAAGATTACTGCTCGGTGTCGATAGTCCCAAATTACTGCTTTGAGCAGATGTCAAGATTCCTGCTCTCAGTTGATAGTTAAGATTACTGCCTGAGTTGATAGTTAACATTACAGCTCTGAGTTCATAGTTACGATTACTGCTCTAAGTTGATAGTTAAGATTCCTACTCTGGGTGGATCGTTTAGATTGCTGCTCTGAATGAATAGTTAAAGGTACTGCTTTGAGTGAACAGTCAAGATCAGTCTCTGAGTGGATAGTTACTATCACCGTTCATTCGTGCACTTCGAATTCAGAAGGAAGATGTGAAACCTCTGTGAAGCACGTGCCTGACACACACTTTGAGAGTAATGAGAGCGTCAGAAATATCACTGCTATATAGCCTTCCTTTCAGGCCTGGGTTCACAGCCTAGGCAGCCTCCTCAGCTCGCATGAAGAGAACGAATACTTCATGTAGGCCCTACTTCTCATGTCTCAGACACTTTTTTTTTATCAACAGACGAACAATACCATAATAATATTATGCTTATTGCAAACTGATTTTGTGTCAGCACTTTATAATTTCATGTCATGTAATGCCCTCGGGTTGTTGATGCTTTGACAAATTCAAACATCAAGTCATTCTTTAGCACAACTTTGTCTTTTCAACGCCAGAATTAAAAAGAATCAAACTAATCGATCGAATTCCTCAAGCATACTTAAGCCTGCCTGTAGGAAAGGAAGTTTTGCACAAGTTACCTCCCTTTTGTAGCCACTTGGTGTATACTAAGGGGCTGAAAGACGAGTCTCAGCGGACATGCTACTCCGCCCGAACGCCGTTCGAGCACAGGCTGAAAATGATGCTCAGTGGTGCCCGAAGAGCATCGGCCGAAAAGCTGAATGAGTCATTCATCCACTACATACAGCTGTCATGTTCACACTTAGGGCAAATTAATGTAAGCGCATTTTGAATCAAATAAAAGTCAAACAACTCGCCAGATTTCAGTGCGCGCACATCTTTTCTTTTCAGTATGGATGGTCGTTTGGCGCCTGCAAATGCTGACTTGGTGTAAAGAAAAAAAAATCTAATCAAACATGCGCTCCATTGTACAAAACGGACAGTATCGTGCATTTCCACGAAATGTGTTACAGAGCAACTGTCATTTGGACATCAGGCAAGCAATGAATCTCTCTATTCTGGAATATTATCCAAAGAACTAATGAATATGGACATATTCAACAATTGCAACAGGTTGTTCTGTGGATGCATACTACAATTCAAATTTTAAATGTAATTAATATCGAACCGCCATGAAAACATAGACAAACGAATCACAAGAAAAATACGACGCGTTTCGACCTCGTCTTCAGGCACGATACAAAACACTCAGGGCAACGAAAACAAGATGCAAAGCATATATAAACGTACTCCCAGTTTATCTTGATTACGCGTGAGATATTCCATAAGAGGAAAAACCG
>JADBJO010005840.1:60000-70000 GCA_016801955.1 Conus betulinus
ATACGTGCACAGATGCATACGTGCATACATGCATACATACATGTAATTTATACATACATGCATACATACATCCATACATAGATACAAACATATTCACGTATATATATATATATATATATATATATATATATATATATATATATATATATATATATATATATAATAGTACTAAAACGCCCAATAAAATTTTCAAAGTGCTCAACCCCTTGGGGAGCAACATCTGTTAAAATGTTATATATTCAACAAGAACACCATCAAACTATCATATTCATGCATGCCTAACCTTAAAAATATAATTGATTCATCCAACAAAATGAAAAGCAACACAGCAAAGAAGGGTGAAGAAAGGAAATCCTGCAATTGTACTACAAAGAACAGTGTCCCTTAAGCAACAAATGCCTCTATAACAACATTGTATACCAAGCCACTGTGACATCAGAAAATGAAAAAGAAACATACATAGGGATCACTGAAAATCACTTCAAAACCAGATATGCAAACCATAAACAGTCATTCAACAAAGTAAAATACAAAAACCAAACAGAACTGAGCAAATATATTTGGAGACTTAAAGACAAAAAATAAACTATAACATATCCTGGAAAACCATAAAAAGGGCATCACTATACAACAATAACTTTTCAAAAAAATGCAACCTATGTTCAACAGAAAAATGGTTAATACTATGCAAACCATACTTAGCAACCCTAAATACTAAAGTAGAAATAGTAAACAACTGCAGGCACAAATGGAAATCGTTGTCAGCAAACGCACCCTGAACTGTAAACAACCTGAAAAACCGAACAACACGTGCAGCCAATCCGCACGTGCAAACAGTGACATTAGGCCATATAAATATCGGCAGTAGGCGACCCAAAACCATCCTGAGGAGAGCCAGCGCTCGAAACAGATCTGTTGATGATTTTAAAACTATTTTAACAAATCAAACGTTGCACTCTAGTGTCCCCTAGCAAGAGAGCTGAAAGCGTTCCTTGTTAGCCATCCTCAAAGAATAGAAAAGAGGGAAAAGCAAGATAATTAACACGCCTTTCTGGACCCGGAAGACAAAGTTGTGAGATCAAAACAGCTGAAGCCACACACTGTTAGAAAAGGGGAAATTCAGAAAGCAGACTTAGTATGTACAGATGAACCTCAAGATCAGAGAAATAACAGCAAAGATAAGAACCAGCAGACGCGGACTTCAGTCAAAAGAATTTAAGAGGCTGTCAAAGGCAAATGAAAAGAGAAGAGAGATACGGTAACATATGGTCTGAAGAATGAAGAAGGTGTTAAGCGAATATAACGACAGTACGGCAAGACCAGTAGGTACGATGGACAAAGTATTAAATACACTACAAAGACGTCTCCCCTGGAATGAAGTACAATGGACTAAGCAGCAAAATACACTACAGAGAAGTCTCTTCTGGAATGAAGTAAAATGGTCTAGTTAGTAAAATACACTACAGAGAAGTCTCCTATGAAATGAAGTACAATGGACTAGTTAGTAAAATACACTACAGAGAAGTCTCTTTTGGAATGAAGTACAATGGTCTAGTTAGTAAAATACACTACAGAGAAGTCTCCTTTGGAATGAAGTACAATGGACTAGTTAGTAAAATACACTACAGAGAAGTCTCCTTTGAATGAAGTACAATGGACTAGTTAGTAAAATACACTACAGAGAAGTCTCTTTTGGAATGAAGTACAATGGTCTAGTTAGTAAAATACACTACAGAGAAGTCTCCTATGGAATGAAGTACAATGAACTAGTTAGTAAAATACACTACAGAGAAGTCTCTTTTTGGAATGAAGTACAATGGACTAAGTAGTAAAATGCACTACAAAGAAATCTCCTCCGGAATGAAGTATGTCATACGAATCCTCTCAGGAGCACCTTTAGATCGTGTATGACGTCCTGCCCTGGAATTTACACCTAGCGAAATGGGAGATATACGACGACCCTGCATTTTGAGAAAACAAGTCGCAGAACATATCGCAGATCATGCTAAGAAGCACTAACCAGGGAAGGTACACACAGAGACACAACGAAGAGCTTAATAATATCAAGATAACCTGCTATACCCCTCTCTGTTAACTTCGAACACTGCAGTCACAGCATATCGAGGGCTGACTGCCAGAACCCAGCATCTCACAGATAGATAGATAGATAGATAGATAGATAGAGATAGATAGATAGATAGATAGATAGATAGATAGATAGATAGATCCTGACGATATGCACCAGCATAAAATCAACAGCGCTGTTCTTTTTGGTGCAGTTTTCAGGATCCTTTAAACTGCAGCCGCAAGAAAATTCGCTGTTGATTTTTTCTTACTTTTAATCCAACTTTAACGGATGCCGCTCCCAATTATATTGAGCATATATATAATTATATATATATATATATATATATATATATATATATATATATATATATATATATATATATATATATATATATATATGGGGGATACTGGGTTCTGGCAGTCAACCCTCGATATTATGTAAGGAAACCTAAGTTTTGTCTTTTTCCCACATGATTAGAAGACAAGTTGAAAAAGCTGTCACTTTTGCCATAGAGTAATTCCTAAGATTCAGTTCTTTTTTCCAGATGGAAGTTGGCAAACACATGATAGTTGTGCTATGTCTAGGGCCAAGTTTTTGTGTGCTGCAAAGATGCTGCCAGCTTGTGGCGAAGCAGTGAGCCCTGGTTCCCGGCACTGTCATGACGTGTGGTGGGGAAAAAATGAAGGAGATCCTACACTGGTCAGCACTGCTGGGGGAACAACACTGTCACTGGGCTGTCCGGAAACAACAGTCTACACACAAGAGGCCACAGTTGTTAACACCAGGAGCATGGAAGCAGGGTTTCGTGTCGGAGTGGGTGAATGGGAGTGCACGAGAGATCTTCCAGTATGGAAAACCATCCATAGATCATCACAGAGAGGGGCGGGAATCCAAATACAGCACTTCGCTCCTGTTCGTGAACACAAACGAGTCTGATTAAATCTAATTAGCTGTGTGAAAGCAGAACGGAGTTGGCTCACCACTACAAGACTCAGAAGTATGTCGGTGTAGCCAGCAGCTTGAGGAAATCTGGCTTCCATTCCAAAGCCTTTGCCCGTGGGGACTTTGGCAAGACAAGGTTAGATGGAATCCATACTGAGTAGCATGGGAGTATTGCCAGAAAGGATTATGTAAGATGAGACCCCTCCTTTACCCCCTCCCTCCCCCCAAGAAGAAAAAAAAAACATAGAGTTCGGATCAAAGGCGGATGTTTGCTTATCAGCGAATGTCATGAAACAGCCCGTGATTTCTGGTACAGACAAGGCAGAACCCTCAAACCAATAGCAGGCGCGGCTGAAAAAATCTCTGCTGACTGTGGCAAGAAGGAGCGTAACTTAGAAGGTTTAAACACCCCAGCTTAGGGCACATGTCCAATGGTCATGCGGGTCAGGTTTCTGCCACTGTGTGGCTTGTCCCTGAGACGTCCAGCGCGATCTACATGATGCATGTTCACATCTCAGTGGTACAACATCTTTCTGACATGAGACGAGCATCCAGGGGTCATGGCATGGATGTGTCCAAGCACTTTAGGACGTAAGGGCCAAAACGATGGACTGAACGAGGCTTCTTCTCTGAAGAGCTTCTGCCATCAAGCTCTATTTAGATTTGCCTTTACCTGTCATGGTGTTCAAGCTGAAAGTGGGAGTCATCACGATCTTCTTTACAGTGAATGTTATTCCAGACGCATTGTATAACCCAGTGACAACGCTGTTTAGCCCATGAAACGTTGGGTCTGCCAATGACTTTGAGTGAGCACACAGGTCTGACCAGGTCTTCTGGTGATCAAATCTGCATCATGTAATAGATTAGGTTCTGCTGGGCTTGAGACTTGTTGTACACTAGTGTGTACTAAGACAGAAGGCAAGATTCATTTCTGAGATGCTGGAGGCAGACACAGCAATCCTGGCATGCATTTGTCGCCCTTAGTCTTCCTGACAAGGTCTGTCCGCAGTGGATCCATGGGCTTGGTTCTGATTCCACAATCTACTGATGGTGCTCTGACTGACGTGGAAGTAGTCTGTGACGGCAGTCTGCCTCAGCAACCTGCATGTGACCTGATGCGTTTTCTCATTATTTTCAGGTCGATGATGATAAGTTGTTTCCTGATAAATATGGAACACTTCTGACTGATTCATGTTATCATTGTTGTGTTTCACTGCTATAATTTGAAAACAGCATTCAGTCATAAAAGGCAGCAAACCAGTGAAAAGCTACCAAGTCAACACTTGAGCAGTGCACGACCCACGCAACACGTACGTTGCACTTACACAGTAATGAAGCTGATGGCTGCCGTGGTGGTGAGGTTTTTTTTTTTCCCGATATCCAAGCAAATTTCCATCTGTTTACTTCGCACTTAGAAAAAAAAAAATATGCACAACTTCTTTAACAGTAGATAATGTCAAACAATACTGAACGAATAAATCATTCATTCTCTCTCTCTCTCTCTCTCTCTCTCTCTCTCTCTCTCTCTCTCTCTCTCTCTCTCTCTCTCTCTCTCTCTCTCTCTGGAGAGCACGTAGCTGGCCAGGTACCAGGAGACTCAGTGAATGAATCTGGCTTCCTTGCCCATACCACAGGGCACTCCACAAAACACAACATCGCTCTTCCCGTTCTCCTCACGCCGGTCAGCGGCCAATCTGGCGCTGGAGCGAGCTGGCTGGAACAAATCCATGACCTGAGAACGACCTTGTAACAGCCAGGAACCAGAACAGAGACACGGGTTAGTGCCAGTCACCTCTTTCCCTTCACTGTTCATGACCAGTGGACCGCCGAGGGAAAAACGAAACCTTCCACTGAGAATAATCTACCAGGTTCTTTTCAGTGAATTTTTTTTTCATGTGTTAAATGTTCTTAAGACAATACATTTGTTTCAAAGATGATTTCATGGAAGATAATCAAACGACCATTTCCTTTAGCGTAGTTCAAAAGCTGTGTGATGTACAAATTATGTTTTGTTAACTTCGTTTGGTGTCATGATGCACAAATTACGCCTTGTAAGATTTGTTTGGTGTCAGGCCAATCTTCATCATGTACAAATTATCCTTTGCTGGCTTTTGTTTGGTGTCAGGCCAATCTTTATCATGTACAAATTATCCTTTGCTGGCTTTGTTTGGTGTCAGGCCAATCTTCATCATGTACAAATTATCCTTTGCTGGCTTTGTTTGGTGTCAGGCCAATCTTCATCATGTACAAATTATCCTTTATCCTTTGCAGGCCAATCTTTATCATTTGCTTTGGTGTCGGTGTCATTCTTCATAATGTACAAATTATCCTTTGTTGGCTTTGTTTGGTGTCAGGCCGATCTTCATGATGTACAAATTATCCTTTGCTGGCTTTGCTTTGTTTTTGGTGTCAGGCCGATCGCCATGATAATGTACAAAAATCATGCTCTGAAAGATTCGTTTGCTGTCAGACCAATCTCGTGTCCTGCTCTTCGCTGCAGTATCTATATAACAAATATGCTGTCATAGATACTCATTACAGGAATATGGACTATTCAAGGTATTTCAAATAGCGATTTAAATGTCTATGTATTACTACAGTTAATCTTGCTTCATTTTCCTTTGTCGCAGTATCTAACAACTATTCAGACACACAGTTACTTTTTGTAGTAGTTATGGAGCATTGAAAGTATCTAAGGCAGTGTTTCTGATGTCTAGGAATCAGTACAGTTCATCTCGGTTCCTTTCTCCTGTGCCTGAACTTGGAGCAGTTTGCACGCCGTCCATCCGCCATGTGGTCACAGTTGGTGGGCTGGCGGCTGGCTCCTAGGTTCCATATGGAGAACAGCTTGAGACCCCCAATCAGCACGAAAAACATGTTTACTCGTGACGTAGTAATTATCCTCTCCAGGACTGGACCATATTTGAAATGTTATTTCTACTAGTTTGGGATGAGGTAGTAATGGGGGGGGGGGGGGGGGGGGAGGGGGGCGGAGGGGGGACCCTTAATGGGATAACCCATTATGTGGGCACTGCGGCTGCAAATACTTCTGCTGCTGCTGCTGCTGCTGCTGCTGCTGCTGCTGCTGCTGCTGCTGCCACAACTACTACAACTTGCACCATGACCATTACCATTACTACTGCTACTACTACTCGACGACGAGGACAACAACGATTATAGTGCTACTGCTGCTGCTGCTGCTGCTGCTGCTGTTGCTGCTGTTGTTGCTGCTGCTGTGCTGCTGTTGTTGCTGCTGCTGCTGCTGTTAATGCTGTTGATGCTGCTGCTGTTGATTCTGCTGCTGCTGCTGCTGCTACTACAACTTCTACTGTTGCATCGGCAACTGTTGCTATTACTGCTCCTCCTCCTCCTCCCAATTACTACTACTACAACTAGTAGTAGTAGTAGTAGGAGGAGGAGGAGGAGGAGGAGGAGGAGGAGGAGGAGGAGGAGCAGGAGGAGCAGCAGCAGCAGCAGCAGCAGAAGTAGTATTGGTAGTGGTGGTGCTACTGCTACTATTATTACTACTATTACTACAAATTATACTGCTGAGGTACTGTAGCTGCTATTGCTGCTATTACTACCACTGCTGCTGCTGCTGCTATTACTACTGCTGTTGCTACTACTGCTGTTTCTACAAGTAGTACTCCTACTTCTCCTGCAGCTGCTACTGATGATGCTACTACCACAACTATTATTAGTACCACCGCCACGACATCACCACCACTACTACTAGTAGTAGTACTACTACTACTATTACTACTACTACTACTACTACTGCTACTACTACTGTTTTCTGTTATATCATTGCTGTTTCATTGATTCTATCTGGGTATTGAATAATCATTCTTAGTAGGCCAGTGGAATCCAAGCCTAGAACAGGGTAGATTTTTTAGTACACATCACGTTTTCACACATAATCAAACAAAAGACAGGAGATTTACTGTTACCAAGCTAATAAAAGAATGAAATAAATGAAGAAAAAAAAACAGCAACAAATTCTAACTTTCTGGATTTTTTTCGCGAGAGACCGAAAAGAATGAGACAAAGAAGAAAAGAAACAAACCGAAAAAAAAAATGGGGGAAAAGGTAACCTAGCTGACAAAGAGTCTGCTTCCGGCTGTGAATAGGAAGTTAAGTGAAAGTTATCTTCACTTGACTGGTGATTAGTTCTTCAGGAATGAGCACGTGAACAACTCATTTAAAAGAAAGAAAGAACGAAATGGGATAGAGTGAATTATGTAATATCGACATATGATTGAAAAAAAAAAAGAAGCAAGAGTAAACACAGCTATTGGAAAAGAGGAAACAAAATAAAGAGATATAAAACGGATCTCCAACAAGCTATGTCTCGCTTGAAAACCTTCAAAATCTACGTGTGTTTCTGGTGTGTGGTCATGTTAATTATTCCATTGGTTCGGCTGCGCGGTCATCCAGTTCTTACTCTTTTACTTCACGTCCAACCTGCAGTGTCTCTACTTTCAAAAATATGAAGAGTGGAAAGATCAGCATAGCATAGTAGCAGTAGTAGTAGTAGTAGTAGTAGTAGTAGTAGTAGCAGAAGCAGCAGTAGTAGCAGCAGTAGCACTGTAGTAGTAGCGGCAATTGTAGTAATAGCAGTAGAAGCAGAAACAGTCATTTTTGTTGTTGTTGCTGTGGTAGTGGTGGTTGTTGCAGTGAAATAATAGTAGAAGCAGCACTTTAGTAGCAGCAGCAGAAGCGGCAACGACAGCAGCAGCAGCAGTAGTAGTAGTGGTAGTATTGATGTTGTTTGTTGTTGTTGTTGTTGTAAAGAAATAATAGTAGGACCATCAGCTCCAGTACCAGCAGCAGAGGCAGCAGTGGCGACAGCAGTGGTAGTAGTAGTGGTTGTACTAGTAGTAGTAGTAGCATTCCATTACCTTTGTAGGTTAACGGGACGAATCCGAGTTTCGGTTTCATAGAACGTTCCAGCACTGTTCGACCTTGATGGAAATCTGAGGTCTGCCGAGTGCCCTTCAGGTATATGTGGTGTGTGACTGTTGCCAGTCAAAGGTTGCAGCAGGGAAAGCAATAAGGAGAACTTGACAGGAGATATGCTTCAGAGAACACACCTCCCAGCCCACCCAACCCAACCCCCCCCAGCAGAGAGAAAAATTTCAGCATTGAACTTTGGGGGGCAGCCACGTCACGCCCCCTAGATGCCCTCCTGCTATTGCATATTTTTTTTTCCAGACGCTATCAGGATTGAACCTGTACCTCCTGGATCGGTGAGCATCGCAGTGCGTTGCCATTTAGAGATGGATGCCTTATCTACATATCTATCAGACGTCAGTTCTAAATTGGAAAGTTTAAGCCTTATGAAGTTTATTTTCTCCCCCCCCCCCCCCCCCCCCCCCCCCCCCCCCCCCCCCCCGACCAGATCCAGCTGGAGCTCTTTTAAGCTGCCTCTGACTGTGCAGGGTTCTGGTCTTTTTCTTACTACAAATTACAAGCTGTTTCATGAGGTCATATGCTGATGAGGTTTCAGCTTCCCTTCCCTCTTGCTCCATCCTCTATGGTGAGGACTTTGATTTGAAGCCAGATTCCCTCCAGCTGCTGACAAGACTGGCAGACTCCTCGGCCCTGTAGATGGGAGCTGCTCCCACTCTGCGTTCACGTGACACAGGGAGTGCAGTCAGAATCGTTCGTTTGAATGAAAAACTGATTGGAATACAATACCAGGTCCCCTGCCACTCTTCCTAATGGTCTTTGGATGGTTTTTGCAAACTGTTGTGCATTCCGGCCATGAATAGGAAGTTAAGTGATGATTATCTTCTCTTTGCTGCTGATCAGATATTCGGGAATTCCTGTCATCCATTCTACCGGTAATCCATGCGTTCATGCTCTTGGTGTCTTGCATGTTCTGAACTATGTTTTGTGACCTCCTGTCAGGTGAAGAGCCGTTGCTGGAGGCTCTGGTGGCATCCTGTTCCTTCTGATACTACCAACGGTATGTGCGATCTTCATAAGCACTGGTTGTAGCCCTGTGTGTACCTTCGACTGGTCAGTGCTGCCTGCACATATTTAGACACATTTTACGGTACGTTTACCCTAACCGAGTGGACACGTACGATCATCTGATTTTCCCCATTTCATTAGATTTGAATTCGAGGGCAGAAGGTCCTATACAGATCTGAGGATGAAACTGATGCTAAGAAGTGCCATTTGCTGTGTGTAGTTCCAGATGAGAATTATTTGGCGTTCGTTTTCCCCGCATAGTCTACTGTCTCTGTGGCATTGCTGAACTGCCTTCTGGTTTCTCTTGGCATTCGTTTCTTTCATCAACTTCTTTATCAGCATGTTTCGTTTGGCTTTCCCCTTTGCTCTGACCACCCATTTCATTTCCGTTGACCCCACCCCTCCCTGAGTTGGTGTTTGTGTGTGACGTCACTTCCCTGATCTTGCTGTCCTTTTCCACTGCCCCTGCCTCCTGACCTTTCCATGTCTGGTCAGTCTGCTGCTTGGGCTGGACTAACCTCACAGCCTCGTCCCCGGAATCCTCTGGAGTGGTTCGTAGTCTTGATGTTATACCCTTGTTCTCTGCCAGGATGGATTTCAAGGGTAGCCTTCAGCTTCGTTTGGTGACATACAGCGCAGTGTCTGCGAGATCAAGTAGAACTTCAGCCATTAAATTTTCCTTCTGTATTTGTATTATTTTTACCTCCAGCAATTTCACATGCTTCCCGGTAAACACCAAGGGCCAACAGACGTTCTTATCGGCCAAAAAACAAGTGGACGAAGTAGAAAACTTCACGTACCTAGGTAGCTCCATCAACAACACCAATGACCTTTACCACGAACTGAAGTGTTGTATTGGGAAGGCAACATCAGCATTCAATCAGCTGAACAAAATATGGAACAGCAAGAAATTCTCCCTTGGAATCAAACTGAAATTTTATAACTCCAGTGTGATTTCAACGCTGTTTATATGGCTGTGAAACCTGGCAACTGAAGACCACCCAGGAGAAG
>JADBJO010005840.1:75000-82500 GCA_016801955.1 Conus betulinus
CCGTATCTTGTCTCTACATTATCTGCTCCGGTCCATCCATTGTGTCTGGAATATGTGTCATGTTTGTTCCAGGCATAGGTTTGAATGGACGTTACTACAATTTTTCAAATCTGATGATCAGCTTAATGGACCTGGCGTCTTTTTTGAATGAACGCAACTTTCAATTTCTTTGTCTATTGTTTTCTGGGATCCAGATTCAGACAAACTCTTTCGAAACTGGTCTGTCACAAAGATATAACATCAGTGGGAAAACAGCGTGACTGAAAACAAGAGTCTGTGATAATTGTAGTTCCAAAGAAGAGTATAGCAATACGTTAAATTTGTTCTGAGAATAACCATCTCCGTCGGGCCCTATGTCATTTTCCTTATCCAATGCAAGTTGTCGACATCACTACATAGAAACATGCATGTTTAAACTTTTTTCGGAGGTTTTCGTTTTGGCATGAAATGTCATTCAAATATATTGCACCTTCATTTGATTACGGTAATTTCACTAACCTTGAGGGGAAAGGAGAGGTAGGGGCGGGAATGGCATTTTTTTTTCAATTACACCACTGTTTATACTGAATTCTTCTCTCTCTCTCTCTCTCTCTACTCTCTCTCTCTCTCTCTCTCTCTCTCTCTCTCTCTCTCTCTCTCTCTCTCTCTTCTAAAGCATGGATTAAAATTTCACAGAATCCGCTGCGTCAACCCCATTCGTTCAGTTTTTAATGCATTTCGTTAGCCCAGTGACACCACCTCAAGTCGCCTTTGAGTTGCCAATAAAAATGTTGAATTAACGTGCGCCGAAAAACCCAACACGATGAAACACGATCGGAAACCACCACCATGACGTGCCCGCCAAGGCCGTTGGCTCGTTCAGTTAGGTGGGAGGTTTTACTCTGAAGCTCAAATGTGATTGTGTCATGTAATTGCAGGAGGATCGCCTAGGGTGGCTTCTGAACCAATACACAGATAGAATTTATGGGTTTACTATTATATTTGAATACCCATTGACAGGTCACTATAATACAGCTGGTTTCATATATCTGCTAATACTCGACACATTCTATGGAAATTCGCTAATGCTTGATGAATTTGTCAAAGCCTTAAAAGATATCACTTTGAATCATTTCGGATTTGTGGAATTTTTGTTAAAATCTTTTTACAGTGCTGTTTCAGGCATTTTTTTTTCTCAAAAGTGTGCGTGTTCTATATTTCAGTATAACACTGTCCCAGGGAATGGCTTTTGACCTTATACGAAGCTGGGTTGACTTTTATTCTTCTTTGATGGTATTGAAATGTATTGATTGCAGCGTTAAAGATTATTTGACAACTTACGGAAATCTTCATCTCGGGATGTTCGTGATTTCTTTCCTAGTAGTTCAGTTCTGTTTATCGGAGACTAATCACTTAGTCACTGAAAGTAAAAGTTTTGGTTTAACCAGTCTGCTGGATCTCAATGATTTTAAAGGTTGAAAGTGTAATGCCACGTCAATACATTTGGCGTGTATATATGGCGACGTTTTATATGTCAGTTGTCATTCTTTGCGAGCTTACGACTGCTGAAATGGCACGTTAGCTTAAACAAAACAATGCGGGGTTTTGTTTAACCTCTTCACACCATTGAGCATAGTTTTGTCCAGGTCCCGTTGGCAGTAAGATGACTTGTTGTCGTTGTTGTTGTAGTTTCTTGTAGCGAATCATGAACTCGCTTGCCGGATACTTTGACTGAACATGGCACAATTTGCGCTCTGCTGTCTGAGAGCTAGTTTATATGGAGTCAATGTGTAAACTGATTTTGAAAGGCAGTTTTTTAAAACGTCACTGAATTACCGGGAAATGCAGAGAAAATGTCGTCACAGTTCACCATAGATTCTTGTAAATTAAGCAGCCAATTAGGAAAAAAATTGTTTTCTTTTTTTTTTTAGACCTTGTTAGAGAGTAACGGTGGCACGAATATACTGTCCTAATGCTTTGAAGTGTTCAGAAAAAAAAAGTGAAACGTTTCATTCAAGTTGCATCCATTAACGCAGCGTCTCTTATATTTTGCCCGCACGTTTGTTTGAAGCCCATTGTTTGCCGGTGGAGCGCTCTTTTTCAGAAGAAACAACAGCAGGCATCTAAGCTGAATGCCAAAAGGCTTTGAATTTAGATAATGAGTTCGTTCCATCGACAGTTGACGCGACGGTTCCTCAGGACCAAGCAATCCGGAATACCCAGGTTCTATATCTGCATCCAAACGATGATAGAGAAGAAACACTTACACAGAGAGTGTAACGTAGATCCACGTGGTATTAAGAGTACATACCTGTTGTGTACTGAAGTGATTAAACACGTGACATTGTTGAGCACACGTCTGTATCAACGAAAAATAATAGACCGTAAAATACAGTCATGAAAAAAAAAATCGGTAACACTTAAAGTTGCGTGTGTGTTTGATTTAGCACAGCCAAATGCTGTGTAGAACGTTTCCAAATGCTGTTAATTTTCTCCTTTTCGATCTTAATGACCTTGTGTACTCTGCTGTTGAACCTGAAACACTTTGTTTTTTTTTTTTTTTTTTTTTTTTTTACGTCAAAGCCATCGCTGTTCTGACTTACATGTATAAGCAAGTGGGTCGATGTAATCATTCGATTTTGGATGCCCATGTGTGTGTGTGTGTGTGTGTGTGTGTGTGTGTGTGTGTGTGTGTGTGTGTGTGTGTGTGTGTGTGTGTGTGTGTTTGTGTGTGTATGCGCGCGCGCGTTTGCGCGTTCACGCAAATGTTTGTATTGTGTGACTGCGGTAAGCATCAGCGTTCTTGTTTTATCGGGAAGATAATGCGTTAAGTAATCAACTTAGCTGAGCTTTAAATATTTGTCACCCCTTCCAAACCATCACATGGATGATGAACACGTCGCCAAATCGTTATGGCTTTTATATCTGCCATTTGTTTTCACCAAAAATTTCAATAATAGAAGATGGTTATTTTCTTACATAAAAAATTATCATGTGCAACTTCATACACTGATAAAAGACATGACAAAAGATATAATAAGTAAGTACTGTACTAGGCATCAAGAGTGTAAAAGATATCGTAAGCAAATCCTGTTCTCCCCTCCTTCTTTCCTGTGTGAATTATCGTTGTTACGAGGCCCCAGTTACCCTCTAATGAAAAACAAATCGGTAGCCCCTCATTTCTAGAAGTGATCTGCCCCTGAAGGTCCTGCCTGTTGATTTTCCGGCACCGTGCCGTCCTTGTGAGCGTGCAGGTACTGCTGACGCTGTTCATGAAGACGGCATTTAATGCTGAATATCATGCGCGTGCACGCGTGCGTGTGCGTGAGTGTGTAGTAGTACTTTAATTTCACGTCTCTTCACCCTCAAGTGACATTAGACCAAAAAAAAATAAATAAATAAGTGCGTGTGAGAGAATATTTTTAAGTGTTGAGTGTTTTTGAGTAAATGTAACATCAATGACATACTTAAGTTTTGAATTCTACAAACACATATGATCTCAACATTACCAACTACTATCAAAGAAAAATACCAACAGAACTAGAATGCAAAGTTTCTGAAAACAACTTCAGAAGATCAAGGTCATTAACTATTTTCAGTAATATTATGGGAAATCGATGGTTGAGCGCAGTGGCTCCATTTTTGAGCATTTGAGCTTTGATGGCAGGACAGTGCAGAAGCAGATGATTCGTAGAATTCTGACTGTCACAAACACAAACAATATCTTTACAAAATTTTGTTTTGAGAGCATTTAGACGAATCTCAAACATCAAAGACGTAATTGATCTGGATTTGATTTGACTTAAACTCTTAATTATTATATCCGAATGCAGTGTGTCACAAGCTTTTACACAATTATGTGTATATTGTATATCTAAGGTCTTCAACTTGTCAACAAATTATACCTTTGTTAACTTGTCAAAGTATTTATAATATTCATGTAGATCTAGCTTAACATAGTTTAATTGTCCCTGCAGCATTGCGTGCTGCACTCTTGGCTGCTTGATCTACCCTATTCATTAGAGAGAATTCCACAGTGAGATGGAATCCAATAAAAAGTAACACTGATATCTTTGCTTGCTAAATAATGTATTAAGTGCTTGATTTCGTGTGTCATTTCAACCCGTGCCTTGGAATTTTGACCTTTGATGGCATATAATACTGATTTTGAATCCACACAAAATAATATTTTGCATGCATTTAAAGGTAACTCTTTAATGTGATGTAACGCCCTTAAAATGGCTATTAATTCAGCAGTGAAAATGGAATAATTTCTACCAGTATTATAAACGTTTTAATGTTTTCAGGAAGGAATAAAAAAAAAAAATGCTGATCCTGCACTGCCATTTTCTATTACTGACCCGTCTGTGTAAATCTTGATATAATCAGTATATTTGTTTTCAGTGCTTATCTTACTAAAATTTTTCAGGATATTTGGAGATTGACTTTTGTTTAAATTTGTATCATCAATATCAAAAGCAGGTTTAAAATGCTCCCAGGGTGCTACTGGTGAAGCAGGTGGCTTAGTGGCTATTTCTGTGTGTTTTAATTCTTTAGAATTGATTATGTCGGTGGCATAAGAATTGATTGATTGTAAAGAGTGTATTGTTTTAGCTCTTTTAGCAAAATCTATCGCGGAGTCTTATCTAATTTCTTCCTTACAAATGTATCAAAAGCAAAAGACTTGACTATAAATTTAGCGCAAGAATTTTTCCTATTGTCTTCTAGAGGAAGAACACCCGCATCTTTATAGGATTCTAGACTGGAAGCATGTATTGGTACCCCAAGTGCCAGTTTAACAGCTTTGCAGTCTATGCTTTGAAGTTTGGATAATAGGTGCTTGGGGGCATTAAAGAAAACTTCTTGGGCATATTGTAAACGAGATCGAAGAAGTGAGTTTGCAAGACATAAAAGTGCTTTAGCATCTTGACCCCAACGTTGTTTACTTATAAGTTTGAGAAAATTTAATGCTTTTCGTGCTTTATCAAGTATATGATTTATATGTTGATTCCAAGTAGGTTTTGATGACAGAGAAACACCTAGAAACTTAACACTTTGTACAAACTTAAGGGCAATTCCATTAATGCTGAATATAGGCATTTTTTTCTGGGTTATAACCTGAGTTAAAAAGGACCATGTTTGTTTTTTTTCTAAAAATAATGATAAACTATTATATGATAAGCGTGTGTGTGTGTGTGTGTGTGTGTGTGTGTGTGTGTGTGTGTGTGTGTGTGTGTGTGTGTGTGAAGGAGATTCCGTGTCTCTCTCTCTCTCTCTCTCTCTCTCTCTCTCTCTCTCTCTCTCTCTCTCTCTCTCTCTCTATCTCTCTGCCCCCCCCCTCGCTGTCTCTCCTCTCCCCCCCCCCCTCTCCTCTCTCTCCCTCTCCCCTCCCTCTCTCTCTCTCTCTCTCTCTCTCTCTCTCACACACACACACACACACACACACATTTAAAATGTTTACAGAAAGGGGTGTTCAATATTTGTCTGGCTTGTTCGTGCACAAAAACTGTTATCTTGTAATTGAAAGTGTTATGTTCTTCCGCAGATGTTAAAAAGGTATTTGATTCCATATGTGGAACTCTCTGGGCAAAATAATTGAACTCAGTACTGTAATTATGTAATGTTGTAGTGTTTTAGAGATGCAGCCCGTTGACAGGGCAAGCTTACACTGTGGAACTGAAATGATAGATCCTGTTCATAACAAAAAATGGAATTAAAAACAAGGAGATGCATGCAACCCATTCTTGTTTTTTTAACGCTAGTTTATCATTCAGCATTGAAATAATTTGTAGCAGCACATATGACTCCTTGCAATCGCTTGATGCTTCCTAAAGTATTCTTCTGTTTGTCAGTCAGTGATGTTATTTCACTGTCACTGAGGTTTACAATTTCAGACTGTGGAAAGCTGCACACATTCTATTGCATTGTACTGTATTGCATTGTATTATGTCGTACTGTACTGTATTGTATACTTAGGCATCAACCGTTACACTTGGGCTGTATACCCATTAGGTAAATCCGAAGTGGGGACTTATTTTGCCCTGTCTAGTTAACATTCTGGGAAAGTTCATCTCTATGATAAAAGAGTAATACATTTTCTCAAGCAGTAAATTTGAAACTTACACGAACCTTTTTTTTTAGTTCGCCAGCAAAGAACGTCTTTCACAGAATTGATCTACATGCGTTCTAGTCTTCGGTGCAATGTCACATCCGGATCACTAAGCCGGGAATAGCAGTTAATTTGAATTAAGCACAAGTAACTTCGATTTCCCACGTTTTCTTTCATCTACTTTACATTTGTCAGCTGAGAAGGTGGGTCTGTTTCAAGTCATGACTGGGAAGTGGTACTGAAGCTCAGTTCATATTGTTTTTATAGCACATCAAACCGCAAGGCCATGTCTCGACGTCATCGTCAAAAATCAGTTCCGTGAGAGTTATGTTCTCTTGGGTTGGTGATTATAAATTAGGGAAAGGAATGTTTTACCGGCTCATTACTGAGGGTCTTGCACTTTAATACATAACAGAAAAGAATCAGCCATGAAATGTACGAATAAGAATGAACTTTCTTGAGGGGCACATAAGACCGTATGGCGAAAGCTTGGCTGTGTCTGGAGTGGCACTGTCTTCATCTGTCCGTGGGCAGGGGTGGTGGGTCTGTGGGGTGTGCTCGACAGCTTGAGGGTGGTGTTTTCGCGCCGGTGGGTTCTGCAGTCATGAAATACGGACTGATACACCCATGGGGATGCTACTTTAAGGCTGTTTTGAGTTGCATCCTGTAGTCTGATTTACCTCTGTTCAGGAGCAGTTATGTCCCTTGATAACTTAATGGCGTGTCCTGCGCGTGCCTGTACCCATCGTCAACACAGCGCAGGCCTCCAAGGGTGGTACAGGACTGCTCTAAAGGCAGGTGAAGACAGCGCTTCTCTGGGTCCTCCCCAGCACCTTCGAGTGTTTCTTTTTCTTTTCTACGAATAAGAATGAACAGATGAAATAGTAAATATGCAAGTCATTAGGAAACAAAGTAAAGGAACTGAAAAACGCGCTCTCTCCTTTTTCGTCTCAGTAGAAGAAAACCTTCAGTGTCAAAACGCGTTACTTGTGAATCAGTATGTGATCGGTCCTTTCATTCTGGAGTTGTATAAGCCATTCTTATTCCTTCAGCTTAATTCTAGGAAGTTATGAAGTTGTAAAGATCATCATCAGTATTATAATCATCATTTCTATTACTGTTAGTTTCATAATGTAGTTATTGTGATGGTGTGATGATGATGATGTTGATGACCATTATTATCATTAACATTATTTTCATCATCATCATCACTGTTGTCGTCATCATCATCATCATCATTAATTAGTAGTCGTAACAGTATCATTTTACGGTTACCTTCGCTTAGAAGATTTCACCCGTACATTAATTACTTTTCCTATATTTCACAACAAGTCACTTTGCATTAATTAGTTTTCCTATATTTCATAACAAGTCACTCTTTTCACTAACTATATGGAACCAGCAGAAAGAGA
>JADBJO010005840.1:92500-95000 GCA_016801955.1 Conus betulinus
TCCGATCGTTTCGTCATCCGATCAGATCACCTTACAACTCACAGTGCATGGAAAACGAGACATTGATACATGCCATTAGAAAACTTTTCCACTCTAAATTAATTAGATATTAGCCGGGGGAAACACGGGAATCCCAAAAAGCAGTTCGTGCCAGTATAGGTGTGTGTGTTTATTCTTGTCTGTCTATATAGGGAGTGTCCGCAGGAGTATCAGCTTGCGCACGAAGAAAAAAAAAAAAAGAAGGAAAAAAATGGCCCTGCTGGGCTGCATTGCATATTCTCTTGGCATTCACTTCTTTGTGCAATTCTTGGGCTACTATTGTACCCCTCTTCTTTTTTCAATGTTTGTATTACAGTTGTTCTTTTTTTCTCTCTTTCTTTCTTTTTTTTTTCCTCCCTCTCTTTTGCCCATGACCACCACTTCTGTGTGTGTGTGTGTGTGTGTGTGTGTGTGTGTGTGTGTGTGTGTGTGTGTGTCTGTAGAGAGAGAGAGAAATCAATGCATGTGACCATTTAAAAACCAAATGATGTGATAGTTACTATATATGAACAACCTAAATCAATACAAAATAAAAGTTTGCTGATTATTCAACAATAGCAACGTCATGGTCTTCGAACGCAGGGAAAAGACAAAGGTGACGGAGAGACGGAGGGGGGGGGGGGGGGGTAGAGAACAGATGAACGGGTGGGAGAGGTTGTTGAGGGGGGAAAGGGAGAAGGATCTCACAGTGTAACCCTCACTTGAAACATGCTGAAGTCGTTGTTGTAGACAATGACCCCGGAGGCCACCGTGTGGACAATGATCAAAGCAAAGGCCAGCAAACAGCCGATGACCTCACCGACGCGTTTCAGACTGCCCCTGGAAAAGAACGAACCCTAAATGAGAGATGAGAGAGAGAGAGAGAGAGAGAGAGAGAGAGAGAGAGAGAGAGAGAGAGAGAGAGAGAGAGCAGAAATCAGTAAATAACAAACAAGTAGGGTAAGTAACTCGTGTTCCCCATGATGAGATCATTACAGTCAGGACTTCCTTCCTTGTTCCTGAAAAGAAAGGGAATTTGATGAGGTAGGAAAGAATAAGCAGTGTATTACAAACAAGTAGATAACTCTAAGCCCCATGATGATAATTACGTGTAAGATCTTCTTTCTTCCCCTGAAAAAAGGAAAATAATCTTAAATGGGGCAGAGAATACAAAATAGTAAATAACAAACAAGCAGGATAAGTAAAGCTAAGTCCCATGATGGGATCATTGCAGTCAAGACTTTCTTCCTTGCTCCTGAAAAGAAAGGGAATCTTAAACGAGGTATTAAACAACAAACAGTGAAGAGCAAACAAGAAGGAGAACTCTTAGTCCCATAACAAGATGGTCACAAGTGAGATTTTCTCCCTTGACTCCAGAAACAAAACGGAACCTTAACTGATGCAGGGAACAGTAAACAGTAAAGAACAAACAAGTACGGTTAACTCTTGATCCCATGGTAAGATGAATACATTTAAGAGTTCCGTCCTTGCCCCTGAAAAGGAAAGGAATTTTAAACGAGCAGGGAACAGTCGACACTGAATACCAAACCAGGGTGACTCACGGTCTTTTGAAGAGAGGATTAGACCGCCCGTAACCCCGAACGAAGGCTGCTCACGAAGCCAATCGCCAAGTTCAAAATATTAACACAGAGCGCTCAGAACGAGTGTCTGATGTAGGGGCTGTGGACGAGCTTGGAATATCCTGGGGGGAATGAGAAGGGGGGGGGGATGGGGGAGAGAGTCGTCTCTTTGTTTTGTGTGCTCTGTGTTGGCGTTTGTGCTCGGCGGTTTGGTGTCGTAAGTGACATTTTCTTTGCAGTCAAGGGCGAGTAATTATCTTTTGAAGGGACCGGCAGTTATCGTGGTTTCATATTTAATGTTTACTGTTCCCTGCTTCGTTTAAAATTCCCACCGTTTTCTGGGGCAAGGAAGGAAATCTAAAACGTATTCATCTCATCATGGATGCCGGTATGTAGATAGCTAGACGGGTAAGGAGATAGGCAGGCAAGTAGTGATGCAGGAAGGTAATGGATAGGTAGGTAGGTAAGTGTTAGGTAGATAGGCAGACATGTAGGTAAATTAGCATATGTACAGACAAGCAAGTCGGTGTTGGGGTAGCTAGATGGGCAGACAGGTAGGTATACGGGTAGCTAGTTAGGTAGGCAGACAGGCAAGAAGGTAAGAGGATGCTGCGCAAATACACAGTCCATCAGGTAGATAAGTTGGTAGACAGGTATTAAGCAGAGGAACAGGCAGATATGTGCAAACACAAACAGGTACGTACACAGGCGTACAAATAGGTAAATAGACGGGTGTGCAGGCTGACGGATACTTGCACAGGAAGGAGGGGTAGGTAGGCAGGCAGATGGGTAGGCTGAGGAATGGGTACGTAGGTAGGTTGGTAGACAAGTGGAAAAGTAGGTAGGCAGACTGGTAGGTTAGGGCAGGCAGAGTGGCAGGCAGGAATAGATAAGTGGGAAGA
>JADBJO010005840.1:110000-117500 GCA_016801955.1 Conus betulinus
GAAGAAACAGACAAACACACGAACCGACAGACAGACAAGGGAATAAAGAGCGAAAAAAAATGTGTGTGAGAAAGAGACATACAGACTGACAGACAGACAAAAGAGACAGACAGACAGGCAAGCAGGCAGACAGGCAGACAGACAGATAGGGAAAGATCCACAGAGATTAACAGAGTAGAGACACAGAGAGGGAAGGACACAGAGAGGGAAGGACACGGAGAGGGAACAACATAGAGAGGGAAGGACACGGAGAGGGAGGGGACAGAGAGAGGGAAGGACACGGAGGAGAGGGAAGGACACGGAGAGGGAACAACGGAGAGAGGGAAGGACACGGAGAGGGAACAACATAGAGAGGGAAGGACACGGAGAGAGGAAGGACACGGAGAGGGAACAACATAGAGAGGGAAGGACACGGAGAGGGAGACACAGAGAGAGGGACAGGAGAGGGAAGGAAGGACACGGAGAGGGAAGGACACGGAGAGGGAGGACACGGAGAGGGAGGGACAGAGAGAGGAAGAAGGACAGAGAGAGGGAGGGACACGGAGAGGGGAGAGGACACAGAGAGGGAGGGGAGAGGGAAGGACACAGAGAGGGAAGGACACGGAGAGGGAAGGGACAGAGAGAGGGAAGGACAGAGAGGGAGGGACGGAGAGGGAGGGAGGAGAGGGAGGGACACAGAGAGGGAGGGAGGGAAGGACACAGAGAGGGAGGGACACAGAGAGGACAGAGAGAAGAGAGGGAAGGACACGGAGAGGGAGGGACAGAGAGAGGAGGGGAAGGACACAGAGAGGGGGGACACAGAGAGGGAGGGACAGAGAGAGGGAGGACAGAGAGAGGGAGGGACACAGAGAGAGGGAGGGACACAGAGAGGGGAGGGACACGGAGAGGGAAGGACACGGAGAGGGAAGGACACAGAGAGGGAAGGACACGGAGAGGGAAGGACACAGAGAGAGGGAAGGACACGGAGAGGGAGGGGAGGACACAGAGGGAGGGACAGGGAGAGGGAAGGGACGGAGGGAGGGACACACGGAGAGGGAGGGACAGAGAGAGGGAGGACACGGAGAGGGAAGGACACGGAGAGGGAGACGGGGAGAGAGGGAGGACACGGAGAGGGAGGGACAAGGAGACGGAGAGGGAGGGACAGGAGAGGGAAGGACAGAGAGAGGGAAGGACACGGAGAGGGAGGGACACAGAGAGGGAAGGACACAGAGAGGGAAGGACATGGAGAGGGAAGGACACGGAGAGGGGAGGACACAGAGAGGGAAGGACACAGAGAGGGAAGGACACGGAGAGGGAAGGACACAGAGAGGGAGGGACAGAGAGAGGGAAGGACACGGAGAGGGAGGGAGGAAGGACAGAGAGAGGGAGGGACACGGAGAGGGAGGGACACGGAGAGGGAGGGACACAGAGAGAGGGACACGGAGAAGGACACAGAGAGGGGAAGGACAGAGAGAGGGAAGGGACACGGAGAGGGAGGGACAGGAGAGGGAGAGACAGGAGAGGGAAGGACACAGAGAGGGAAGGACACAGAGAGAGGAAGGAGAGGGAAGGACACAGAGAGGGAAGGACACGGAGAGGGAGGACACGGAGAGGGAGGGACAGAGAGAGGGAGGACACGGAGAGGGAGGGACACGGAGAGAGGAAAGACACGGAGAGGGAGGACACGGAGGGGAGGGACAGAGAGGGAGGGAAAGAGACGGAGAGGGAAGGACACAGAGAGGGAGGGACACGGAGAGGGAAGGGGAGAGAGGGAAGGACACGGAGAGGGAAGGACACAGAGAGGGAAGGACACGGGGGAGGACACAGAGGGGGACACAGAGAGGGAGGGACACGGAGAGGGAAGGACAGAGAGAGAGGGAGGGACACGGAGAGGGAAGGACACGGAGAGGGAAGGACACGGAGAGGGAGGGACACGGAGAGGGAAAGGACAGAGGGAGAGGGAAGGGACACGGAGAGGGAGGGAAGGACACGGAGAGGGAGGGACAGAGAGAGGGAAGGACACGGAGAGGGAAGGAGGGGACACGAGAGGGAAGGACACGGAGAGGGAAGGACACAGAGAGAGGACACGGAGAGGGAAGGACACGGAGAGGGAGAGACAGAGAGAGGGAGGGAAGGACACGGAGAGGAAGGACACGGAGAGGGAGAGGGAGGGACAGAGAGAGGGAAGGGACACGGAGAGGGAGGGACACGGAGAGGGAGGGACACGGAGAGGGAGGGACACGGAGAGGGGAGGACAGAGAGAGGGAGGGACACGGAGAGGGAGGGACACGGAGAGGGAGGGACACAGAGAGGGAGGGACACGGAGAGGGAGGGACACGGAGAGGGAGGGACACAGAGAGGGAGGGACACGGAGAGGGAGGGACACGGAGAGGGGAGGGACACGGAGAGGGAGGGAGGAGAGGGAGGGAGGGAGAGGACAGAGAGGGAGGGAGGGACAGAGAGAGGGACACACGAGAGGGAGGACACGGAGAGAGGGAGGGACACGGAGAGGGAAGGACACGGAGAGGGAAGGACGGAGAGGAGAGGGAGACAGGAGAGGAGGGACAGGGAGGGAGGGACACGGAGAGGGAGGGACACGGAGAGGGAGGAGACGGAGAGGGAACACATAGAGAGGGAAAGACACAGAGAGGAAATGACACGGAGAGGGAGGGACAGAGAGAGGGAGAGGGAGGGAGAGGGAAGGACACGGAGAGGGAGGGACACAGAGAGGGAAGGACACGAGAGAGGGAAGGACACAGAGAGGGAGGGACACGGAGAGAGGGGAAGGACACAGAGAGGGAGAGGACACAGAGAGGGAGGGACACGGAGAGGGAGGACACAGAGAGGGAGGGACACATAGAGAGGGAGGGACACAGAGAGGGAAAGGACACGGAGAGGGAGGGACAGAGAGAGGGAAGGACACGGAGAGGGAGGGAGGGAGGGACACAGAGAGAGGGAGGACACGGAGAGGGAGGGGACACAGAGGGAAGGACACAGAGAGGAGATGGAGGGAAGGACAGGGAGAGGGAGGGACACGGAGAGGGAAGGACACAGAGAGGGAGGGACACAGAGAGGGGAGGGACACGGAGAGGGAAGGACACAGAGAGGGAAGGACACAGAGAGGGAGGGACACGGAGAGAGAAGGGGAGGACACGGAGAGGGAGGGACACGGAGAGGGAAGGACACGGAGAGGGAAGGACACAGAGAGGGAGGGACGGAGAGGGAGGGACACAGAGAGGGAGGGACACGGAGAGGGAGGGACACGGAGAGGGAGGGACACGGAGAGGGAGGACACGGAGAGGGAGGGGGACACGGAGAGGGAAGGACACGGAGAGGGAGGGACACGGAGAGAGGGGGACGGAGGACACAGAGAGGGAGGGACACGGAGAGGGAGGGACACGGAGAGGGAAGGACACGGAGAGAGAGGACACGGAGAGGGAGGGACACGGAGAGGGAGGGACACGGAGAGGGAAGGACAGGACAGAGAGGGAGGGAGGACAGAGGAGGAAGGACACGGAGAGGGAAGGACACGGAGAGGGAGGGACTGGAGGGAGGGACACGGAGAGGGAAGGACACGGGAGAGGGAAGGACACGGAGAGGGAAGGACACGGAGAGGGAAGGACACGGAGAGGGAAGGACACGGAGAGGGAGGGACACGGAGAGAGGGAAGGACACGGAGAGGGATGGACACGGAGAGGAGAGGGAGGACACGGAGAGGGAAGGACACGGAGAGGGAAGGACACGGAGAGGGAAGGACACACGGAGAGAGGGACACGGAGAGGGGAGATACGGAGAGGGAAGGACACGGAGAGGGAAGGACACGGACAGGGAAGGACACGCAGAGAGGGAAGGACACACGGACAAGGAAGGACACGGAGAGGGAAGGACACGGACAGAGGGAAGGACATGGAGAGGGAAGGACACGTAGAGAGGGAAGGACACGGACAGGGAAGGACACGGAGAGGGAAGGACACGGACAGGAAGGACATGGAGAGGGGGGACACGGAGAGGGAGGACACGGAGAGGGAAGGACACGGAGACAGGGAAGGACACGGAGAGGGAAGGACACAGAGACAATCTGATGAATGGCAAACATCTCGGACAACTCACACGACTCCAGTGAATCTGTTGTCATCTGACGGAACACGTGGCCTGTAGCAATACTGACCGTAGTACTGACTCCCGATGGATTCTGTGGCCAGTAACATCAAGGATGATATTCATCGCAACAACGACAACATAGAATCAATAACTATACTAACAAAGATAGCACTCAAAAAAGTTATAATAATGATGATGACCAATGTCGCGATGATGATGAATTAAATAATAACAACAGCGACGTAGATTACCATAGCAGGAACAATAGTGATCGCACTTATGTTTACGCTGACAGTGACAATACCTGCCACCGTAACCACCACATAAATAGTAGTAACAAGCTGACAACTTAACTGTGTGGTACACAACACTCACATACAGACGAAATCCATAATAACAATACATATCTGGAGTCTGAAGTGTGTGCTTAATTTGATGAATGTTATATATACTGGAACGAAGGCGTATGTAAGATGCGCATGCACAAGATCGCCATACTTCAAGACTGCTCTACTTCGAAAACAGAGTGACCTGTAATATGTTATTTGTAGGGGGGGAAATCCTCTCTGTCCACCCAGCAGAACAATTTGCACACACACACACACACACACACACACACACACACACACACACACACACACACATGCACGTATTACGGTGGCAAGAATTGTCACTGTCAGCGTAAACATAACTGCGATCACCAAAGTACCCATATCTTTTTTACTGTGGTGAAAACAGTATTCAAACGACTGACGAATACAAATATTTGGAATCATTAAGTAAACAAGCGAGCAAAGCATTACATACTCTACACAGGACCTTTAGAAATACAACCTTTAATATAAATACAATAATCAAATTGTATGATGCGTTAATAACTCCAATATCAATCTACGGGGCAGAAGTATGGTCCCCTACCAAACCAAACAAACTGACTCCTTTGAATTAAGAAAGCTATTTGATGACTGCCTGACAAGTAAATTTGCACACGAAAAAAACACATATCAAATTTTGTAAACAAATGCTTGGAGTTAAACAAAAAGTCAATGGTACTTCCTGTATCAGGAGAATTAGGCAGATTTCCAGTGAGTTTAAAAATAACATGTCAAACAATATCATATTGGCTACACATTCTCGATTTGTCAGAAAATTCTCTTGCCCATAAAATGTATAAAAGCATGCATTATCAAGTGGACAAAAATGATCCTTGGTTGACATTTGTTAAAGATATATTGATAAATATAAATATGGGCCATGTTTGGACAAATCAATTTACGTTCAATATACGGAGACTAAAAGTTGTAATATACGAAAAGTTAGAAAATGAATACATTCGATATTGGAAAGACAAGAAAAACAACTCATCAAAACTTAATTTTTACAACACCATTGCAAAAGAATATGAAACAGAAAATGATTTAATCTCTGTTACAAATCCGAGGCACAGACAAGCGTTAACAAGACTTCGGATCAGTGCACATGACTTAAGAATAGATATCTACATATGTCTAGAGATCAAAAACTTTGCAATCATTGTAATGTATTGGAAGACGAAGTTTCATTATCTTGATCACTGTGAAAAGTTTGATGCCAACAGAAATATTTTAATGAAGGGCACACAGTGTCTTAATATTAATGCTTCAAATATTGTTCCAAGCCAGTTAATGACTATGACGAATGCTCAGTCATTATTAGGGAAATTTGTGTATGATTGTTTTGTTCTTCTATGATTACCATATTGTGTCTCATAAACCCGAGGTTTCATGACAATAAAATTTGTTCTATTCTATTCTATATTCTATTCTACACACACACACACACACACACACACACACACACACACACACACACACACACACACACACACATATATATATATATATATATATATATATATATATATATATATATATATATATATATATATATATTTGTGTTGCTAACCAACAATAATTTTTAAAAAGTGCTCAACCAGGTTGGGAGCGGCATCTGTTAAAACTTTGATTAAAATGTAAGTGGTAAAACCTACAGCGCTGTTTCTTGCTGGTGCAGTCGTCAGGGTATGGGGGGTCGGTGTTGTCGGTGTTTTTTTATACGTGTTCGCTGTCTGCCATCACGTGCGGTCAGTGTTTTTCATGTGTTTTTTTTTATTTCTGCTCGCTGATAGGAACTTCCATTTGTGTCTGCAATTGTTAACCATTTCTATATATTCAATTAATATATATATATATATATATATATATATATATATATATATATATATGTGTGTGTGTGTGTGTGTGTGTGTGTGTGTGTGTGTGTGTGTGTGTGTGTGTGTGTGTGTTTGTGTGTATGCATATATAGATAGATAGATAGACAGACAGACAGACAGACAGATAGAATCCACACAGCAACCACTTACTCAAAATGGGCTGCACCATTGTGTATCTGTGGTACTCATTGCAAGAACTGGGGAGACAGAGGTGAAAGACCCAGTACAGGCTGACCAAACATGGCCTGAAAAACAGCAATGGCTGATCAACAACAACAGCAGCCACCAGCGACAGTAAACATAGTCATCAGTTGCTCAGCTACCACCTAACAATGTGGAATCAACAGTGTAATTGATAACTTCAGTAAAGCGATGAGCAGTAAACGTAATAATAATGGAAAACTGACAACAACGAATAGCAGAACAGAAAAAAAAAAACACAGCAACTCAGCGATAATGATTTACGATCAACATGACCATAGCTTAGGTACAACGATTTGCTATGAGCATAAAATGGTGAAACACTAACTGTGACGATTTGCAATAAACATAATGGTGACCTTTTGTTTTCTCATAACATCTTCTTGCAGAATTTTTTCTTGTAAAATAAAACAACAGTCAAAATTTACTTTGACGACCTGCACTTAATATGATAATGGACATCTGCACTAATGATTATACGGATTTCCGATGAACATGATAATAGGGGGACAACTAACTTCAATATTTCGTAATTAACTTAACTTAATAATAGCACTTTAACTGCAATTTACAATGAACATAAAAACATTGAGAAAAAAAGCTCAACTGACGAAGACCTGAATACAATCTAGTACACGAAACAGGATGCACAGTAACGCTCGTTTTCTTTCAAACGACGAGGTTACTTACGAACACATCAGGGGCTTTGATGGCATGCCACAGAACAGCCCCTCGATGCTGTGAGACTGGTCAGAGTAGGAGATGGACGAGCACTCGTCAAAATCACCGAACAGAGTGCTCGACCCTTCAAGTATGCCTGCTGGAAGCTTTCCCATGGCGTCTAGCACTGTACAACAACATGACACAGCAAGTGATGAGAGACAGGTATTGGTTGAAGAGATGAAATGAGAGAGCGGCACAGAGAGAGAGAGAGAGAGAGAGAGAGAGGGTTGAGAGACAGAGGGAGA
>JADBJO010005840.1:127500-137500 GCA_016801955.1 Conus betulinus
TTCTTTCAGTAACTGCACCTCCACGAAACACTTGCACCCACACCCCAACAGCCCTACACATCACAGCATGGAATCATTTGCAGTCATCCCTAAACCCAGCCTTTACTGTCATAATCAGTCTCGCTCTCGTTTATCCCTGCCCTCCACCCTGCAATCAAATCTCCCCCTCAACCCTCCTCATACATTCCCATTCAAACCTCTTCCCCTACCCCCCCCCACCCACCCCCCCCCCTCCTTCTCTCGCCCCTCAAACCTGGGGTCAGCGAAAAGGCTGGCCAGGACCTGACCGAGATC
This sequence comes from Conus betulinus, assembly GCA_016801955.1. Lineage (NCBI taxonomy): Eukaryota > Metazoa > Mollusca > Gastropoda > Neogastropoda > Conidae > Conus > Conus betulinus. The sequence goes on from JADBJO010005840.1 coordinate 127,795, forward strand.
ACCCCCGTTGGCGGAGGCCCCGCCCTGCCCTCGAAACATCCCAGGGAGCCGAGACACCAGGTCCGCAAGTGCCACGGAGACGTTCCCGCCCGACGGAGTCTTCGTCAGGGCACCGAAGAGGCCGTCCATGACGTTGGCCAGGTTGTCGCCCCATGAAGCCGCCTGGGCCTTCTTTACCCTGGGCGTTCCTGGAGGTGGTGGTGGTGGCAGTGGTAGGGGGAAGGGTGGTGGAGGGGGTAGTCTGGCATTGGCCCAAGCCGCAGTGGACTAGCAGCACGGCGCTGCAGAGTAGGATGAGGCGATGCCCCTGCATGGGTGCCGAGGGGGAGGGGGGGTAGTCCTGAACAACCATGGGGACTATATGTATCAATTCGTCGATGACTTATCAATTCTGGAGAGAGAGAGAGAGAGAGAGAGAGAGAGAGAGAGAGAGAGAGAGAGAGAGAGAGAATATTCATAACGAAATGGATGAATCCAGAGGATTCGTGAGAGGGAAGACATGTAGCCGACGATAAACAGGAGTGTAGAAAAAGGGGTGAAAGAAAAATATTTGAGTCAATCAACAAATTTGCATGGTTTCTTTCATTATGGTGTGTGTGTGTGTGTGTGTGTGTGTGTGTGTGTGTGTGTGTGTGTGTGCGTGCGTGCGTGCGTGCGTGCGTGCGTGCGTGTGTGTGTGTGTGTGTGTGTGTCTGAGGGGAGGTAAGTTCAATTGATGTCACATGATTTTGCTGTGGTCCTAACATGTATTGTCTCAAGAATCATCAAAAAAACAAAGGGTAACGCATCCAAAAATGAATTAATGTAAAACACAATAACATACAAATGGAATAGGAACGAAAAAAACAATGAAAACCAGATTGAAAGTAGAAGCGAACAAATAAAGAACGGAAAAGAGTCAAAAGAAAGCAAGAAAAAGAAAAAAAAAAGTAAGAAAGAAAGGTTAAGACGCAGATAAAACAGAAATTAAGACAGAATGGTATGACAAAAATATGAGAAAGGAAGAAAGACAAACAAAAAAAAAACCAATAAGAATAAGTACAATAGAAAGAATTAAAGAAAGGTATATGAGAAAAAGAAAAAAAAGACAAACAAGATCATAAAAAAGATAAGTGCGATCGAAAGAAATAAAGGAAAAGATTAAGGGGGGGTGGGGGGGGGGGGGGGGAAGAGAGAGGCGGGGGGGGGGGGGGGGGCGGGGGGGGGGGCGTGAAAAAGTAAATGTAAAGTGTAAAACGTAAAGGAGTTCAAAATATAAATAAAATGACACTGTGGGTGCATAGGCCGTGACACAACCAGCCTGAATGTGGCTGTGCATATGAGCTGGACAGAATGAGCGGCAGGGAAGTGATTCCTCTGGCAGGGGAAGGGATGGGGGAGGAAGCCCTGACTATGATGCAGCAGAAAATGAGAGAGAAAAAAAAAAGAAGGAAAAAAAAATCAAAGGGGAAGAAAAAGACAAATGGGAAGTTTTTACGTTTCTTTCCTCCCTTCGCTTGTTTGTTTTGTTTTGTTTTGTTGGTTGTTTTTATTTTGTTTGTGTGTGTGTGTGGGGGGGGGGGGGGGGGGTTGTCGTCGTTATTGTTGTCGTCGCCGTCGTTGTTGTTGTTGTTGATGTTGTTGTTGTAATGAAGCAAATAGCAGTTAAGAGGGAAAAGAAGAAAGGTGATCAGCAACAGAAAAGTAGGTGGGAAGAGAAACAAGCCTGCTACAAGGAAACAAAATGTCGAACATGAATAAATCAATGAATGGGTCAATGAAGGTAAATAAATAAATAAATAAACAAACAAATGAATACATAAATAGATGGATAAATGATAAATAATAATTAATAAATGAAGAAAATACATGAATGAGTAAACATCTTCATCACGGATATTCCCATCGCCATATTCGTCATCATCCTTGTCGTCTTCTTCCTCGCCACAGCTGTCATTGCTATCATCAATTCCTCCATCGTCGTTGTCATCATGAGGATCATCGTTACCGTCACCACTAGCGTCGTCATCGTCATCATCATCATCATCATCATCATCATCATCATCATCATCGTCATCATCATCATCAACATCATCATCATGAGCATCAACATCATCACCACCACCATCACCGACCACCTTCACCACATCATCACCACCTTGTTAGCTGTGCTATCCTCCAATTTCCAACTGACCTCAGAAATCAAAGAAAGTCGAAAACGTCCACCCAAATCCGAGAATGTTCCCAAACACTTATATGGCCCTTCCAACAAAACCCTCAAGAGGACATAACGTTGCGGGTAAAAGTGTAACTCCGGCGAAGAAGTGGTCCTACCTATCCAGCCCCCTAATCTGTCGTGTCTGACCAGACTTATCAGACGAGCATACCGACCCACACAGACGGTGAATTATCATTGGCTGCCTGTGATTTTAGGCAGTGGATGTTTGGGTTGCCAAACGCTGGGCTGATAGTCGGATGAACCAACCTTACAACCCTGACTTGACCGGGGCATGGACGTACGTGACGAATGCACGGGTGTCGGGCATGAACCCTCGTGCTCCTGTGCTGGTTGATGTTAACCCTTTACATTCTGTCTTTGTTTTTGTTCTTTGTTTTGTTTTTTCTATGCATGTACGGACCATGAAAAAAGCATTGTTCTCTGGATCTTAGAATTCAGGGATTCCATCATCTCTACCTCCCTCCCTTCCCCCAAGTTCTTTCCCCTTTCCCCTCCTCAATCCCCATACCTTTCCCATCTACATCCCCCCCCCCCCCCCCCCCCCCCACCACCACCACCACCACCCTTTCCCTGCTTTACAGCCAAGTTAGCCAAGGCAGCAACACCTGCGCAGATTCCAGCGTCCCTCCGACTCTTTCGGCTGATGATGAGAACAGCGTGCGACTGTAAAGGACGACAGGTCTTAGAGGGAACACAGTGCACAATAGTAGAGGAAGACAGTCTGGGTGACATCAGTGCGTAGCAGTGAAGAGAGGACCAAGCATACGAAACCTGTTCGCGATAGTAAATGAAGACAAATCATAACAGAATCGGTTGTTAAAAAAAAAAACTGTAAAAGGAAAACAGTGCATCACAATAAGGAAAGGCAGCTGTTACGATAAAAACAGTAATCAAAAGGAAACAGAGGCAATTCTTCTTCTAAAAAAAATTCTTTTTCAAAACAGTGCGCAACAGTAAAGAAAGACAACTCCTACGACGAAACTAAAAGGAGGCTTAGGAAATCACAGTCCCCTCCGCAAAGGTCGAACCGATCCCGGATCTGCCGTTTGTCCCAAATCCGCACCGTTGTTTTGTTTTCTGTCTCGTTTTCTGTACTCCTTCAAGGCATCACTCCCATGCCGCTTTTTGCAGCCCCTTGTCCACAGTGACAGCCCCCCCCCCCCCCCCCCCCCCCCCCGAGCTTGTCCGGCCAAAGCTGCGCACCAGCAATCTACTAGGAGCAGCCAATGTGACGTCGACATGAGGCAACCCACCACAAGAGACACTGCGCTGCCGCCGAGTCACTTCAGTGGTGTTCAGTGGCGCGTGTTTTGATCCAACATACGCAAGACACCACCTACTAAGCTCCCTACTGACGACAATAATTGCCTAGTGGCGTCACCAGCGTACACTGCATTACATTACAATATTAAATGATCACAACATCTAAAACTAAATTATAGTAAGAGGCCTGCAGGACTTTCAATATACATTGACGAATGTCATACACTTTAAGTAATTGATTGTATAATACAGAATCAGCAGATACTCTAGTGTCTAAAAATGCACTGCTTGTCAAAATATAACATATTAAAAATCTGAAAGTTAGAAAGAATCATAATCTTGGTGATCCTGAGGTTGCCGGTACGAATCTCCGCCGGGCAGTTTCAGTACGGGGGGTGTGTGTGGGGGGGGGGGGGGGGGGGGGGGGGGGGGGGGGGGGGGGGGCTCGGAGTTAACACTGGTTATGACTCCATTTCCCATACAGTCCTTCGATTGAAACTATAACCCGATCTCGAGATTCCGTGTGTGAAAGCACGCACAGCATATTGCACACATGTAAAATCCCATCACCAACTTTCCGCAGAGAAGGCCAGTTTGGCCGTTAGTATGGTAGATACGTTACACGTACCATGCTGTGTGAGAAATGGAAAGAATGAAGGACGTAAGAAAACTGAGTGAACGACATTGAACGATCTTGACTGGATGACACGGGAAACGACTGAATGAAGCGTCAGCTGGCAGCTCTTCAGTCGGCACTACCCAGATAGGCAGCCCGTTGTGTAAACGAGTGTGGATTGTAAAGTGCTTAGAGCTTGGTCTTTAGCCGAGAATAGGCACTATGTATGTATTCATATTGATAATGATAATGATAATAATAATAACAATAATTATAATAATAACAATAACAACAACAATGATGATTATAACAATAATGATGATGATGATGATGATGATGATGATGATAATAATAATAATAATAATAATAATAATAATAATGATAATAATCTGTCCAACGACGGTCCTCAAGAATTTGCCGATACTGACAACCTCGACAAACGAACTCACCAAGGCGAGAGAGGAAATGCAGACTAAGGTCACCATGAGAGCAGGACATGAAGGGCCACAGAATTTGATACTTTGGGTTTTTTTTTATGCTGATCAATGAGGATGAGGTTGATGAAGATGATGCCACGGACCACAACAACATTTAATGTCTTCATCTTCGTAGAACATTCCATCTTACCGTTATCTTATTGAAGATCCAACAAACAAACACAGTTGAATTCATAATCCCCTTTGGGAATGTTTCAAAACAGGGCAAAGTAAAAAAAAAAAATGCAGAAAAGAGGAAACTATTGCCACAGAATTTCCAGTAGACGGGGATCCTGGAGTGGAAAATCGATCGACAGAGAAGTGTCTTGCTTTTTTCGTCGATTTCGAACAAAATGCCATCTTGTACGTCATTCTTCAGGACAGATTACCACAGAGGACATTGCAGGAAGAAAGAGAGAGGGAGGGAGACAGGGGGTGTGTTTAGCATAGAGGGCAACGCAGAGAAGAGAGAGAGAGAGAGAGAGAGAGAGAGAGAGAGAGAGAGAGAGAGAGAGAGAGAGACGAATGTTTGAGTTTTACGTCCTCATAGCGAAAGTTTTTAGGGACAAGTTTTCTTTCGCGGTAGTCTAAGAGAGAGAGAGAGAGAGAGAGAGAGAGAGAGAGAGAGAGAGAGAGAGAGAGAGAGACAGACAGACAGACAGACAGACAGACAGACAGACAGACAGACAGAGACAGAGAGAGAGAGAGAGTGTTGCTTAGAGCCCAATGGACCGCAAAGAGCCTATCATGGCTGTCACCTCGTTGAAGTCCACAACGCAGGGTGCTCAGTGTATGCAAGACATGTCACGTGGCGCATGCCGATTTGTTGTATAGCTTAAATTTTGACTAAATGTTTTAGCTTGCATTTTCAATACTAATCGTATCTCAAACCCCATATTGATTTCCTACTCTTCAAAGATGAAAAAGTGAAGTGGACACCCTTCGTCTTAATGTTCGATGCATGTGTGCTAGATGAACTGGTTCCACTAGTGGCCAAAGTTCTGAAATACTGTGCACAGAACTGCATAATCGTTATTTTTGTTATTTCTTTTTTTTTTTTTTTCAAGTATTCTAATTTAACGTGATTTGCCATGTGCGTATAAAACATGATAAGTGGTTAACGACTTATGAAAGAGATCGGAAAATAAACACAGAAGAGTTACAGTTTCCCAGGGGAAGAAAATCCCTGCTTTTTGGTTGACAGTGGGTCAACACTGGGCCTACACAACCTGTATCTCACCAATGGATTTGGACAGATAGGGAGAGAACAGGACGCTTGCTTGCGCAGGGCTATGGCGAATGGAAAACGCGTCACAACAAAACAAGTGTGAGCGACACATATGTATGGTCGATCATTGGTAGCAGAAGTTGTATACACTAATTTTTAGCATAACACAACCTTCAACATTAATGACAGATGTAATGTCGCGTGCGATTTTTTCCCACACCCCTCTGCTCGTTCCTTTATAAGGACATCATTTCCACATCGTCCCTACATCCTTGTCCCCCACCTTTTACGTCCACACCCCCACCCCTACCCCATTCCCCTCACTCGCCATCCATTGCACAGCCACATTTAGGTTTCTGTCATTGACATCATTCCCACACCACCTATGACCTCTCTCTCTCTCTCTCTCTCTCTCTCTCTCTCTCTCTCTCTCTCTCTCTGCTTTGACACGGGTGTGATAAAGGACTTTCTCGCCACTTTATCTGATCGGCAAGTTCAAAGACGGTAGAGAGATATAAACACAGAAATTTCGCATTCCGAATCGTGCTTCGTCAGTCAGATGGCGTGGGTGTGTTACTGTGCGAATCGGGTGACACCGTTTTAGAATTCTCCTGCGATCCGAGTTCGGTAGACGACGGTCTATTCGGGTTCGTCCAGCAGGAACACAGGAACATGTCATCGGAAAACGAGTTAAACTTTCCCACCTGCGGAAAGGAAGGCGTGCCAACAACACACAACATGTGTGTGCGTGTGTGTGTGTGTGTGTGCTGACAGTTCTCCAGTGGTGGCTCTCAAACACTGTCTTCCGGGTACTTTGAGCTAAAATGGGAGGACTGGACTGACCCAAATCTTAGGAATAACTCCTCGTGACTCCACCAAAAAACAAGGGCAAGCAAGTCACAAGGCAGAACACGACGCGTTTCGACCTCTGAGGTTTTCTTCAGGTAAGAGGAACAACGCTCAGGACGACGACAAACGGCGTAGCCAGAACGGGCGGCATAGAAGCCCTGCTACTGAGGCGGCACAGAGGATGGTACGGCAAAAATCCACCCAAGTCCAGTTCCATTACGGACAGCTGACCAGATGGACAAACCAACAAACAAATCCCTGCTCCGTCCTGCTATATCTCGCACGTGTAATGAATGACAGAAACGAGCGATGAAGAATATAAAACAATAGAATGGATGTCTGTTGCGAATGCTGATCTACTAGGAAGTTTTGTGATGTAAAAGCTAAGATGCTCATGTATGTTGTGACAGCTGGTACGTACGCACGCGCGCGCGCGCGCGCGCGCGCGCGCGCGCGCGCGTGTGTGTGTGTGTGTGTGTGTGTGTCTGTGTGTGTCTGTGTGTGTCTGTGTGTGATGTGTTGCTGCTGATGGCGGTGCTGTCTTGGGGGAATATACAGATCCTGATACATTACGATCATTTCTGTTTAAAGATTATGAGTCAAACATACACACATTATGACTACTGATCTTCCTCACTCTTATGTTGTTTTTTTCTTAATGATAGAGAATTAAAAAAAAAAAAAAAATTAAAAAAAAAAACCTTTTTGGCCTCGGATGTGCCATAACCGATATTCGGACATTTAGGGGGGGGGGGGGGAGGGGGGGGGGGGGGGGGGAATTAGGTGTCCGACTTTAACTGAACCAAAATCTGCGAAGTTAGGTGTGCCCCAAGGCTGATAATTTCCAGTGAATGTCCCATGGCCTTGACCTTTTTTTTTTTTTTTTTTTTTTTTTTTTGTATATATAACAGTGGATCGAGCATGGCATGTATGTTTCGAGTGGACGCACTGAACTGAACTGCGGGAGGTAACTGTGAAGTGTCTTATCTCTCACCTAGCCCCCCCCCCCCCCCCCCCCCCCCCCCCCCCCCCCCCCCCCCCCCCCGCCATCTTTAGTCACTTTGTCGACCTTGAAGAAGACCTCAGTGTCAAAACGTGCTGCATTTGTTCGTGCCGTTCGTTCGGAGTTCTTGTAATACAAATCTCTCTGTCCTGCAACACTATTTTCTAGTGGCTTTGGTCGGCATCGATGCAGGCTTCTGTGTTGAAACGCGTTACGTTTGTTTTGTTCCATTCGTTTTGGAGTTTTGGAGTAAAATTCCAAAGCTCACCGCCACCTTACCCCGATTCCTCATCGTAACCTGGACCAGAGAGAGAGAGAGAGAGAGAGAGAGAGAGGAGAGAGAGAGAGAGAGAGAGAGAGTTTGTAAAACACAACCTTATTTTCTTAATCGTGTGAAACGGGTTGTTTTAGAAGTCACCAGACTGACAAGTCACAGCTGATTCCTGTATATACTAAATAAATGAACCACTTTTGTCTTCTTGTGATGCGATGATCAATACTCAAGACTGGGTTTTCACACACACACACACACACACACACACACACACACATGTGTCTGTGTCACACGCTATAAAAAAAATTACCTCTGAGCGTTTACACCAGGAGGCCATGACTCAAACCTCAAAAGATAATCTCCCTTTAAATGACAACGTCCACCTGCCCAAGAACAAGGTCGGAAGCATCGAAGCAGAAATCGTGTGACTCGGTGGCAGTGCAGTGTCTCCTTCAGTGGGTGACCGTGTGAAAGCTCAACCATAACAACTGTCTGGGTTACGTATGCACTGGGTCTGGGACTGGATGAGAGAGGAGTTCAGTTTCACTTCGAGCTTCATCTGAAAGCCCAGCTCACAACACTGAGTCCTATCCTGGAAAAGATAGCAAAAGACGGAACAGAGCTATCTGTCAAATATTTCCTCAGTGACAAAACATGACAAATAAACTATGAAATAAAGAAAACAAAAAAAAGCTGTGCGGAGGAAACCATCATTATGGTTAACTCGTTTCCTTCAATTTAAGATACGAGGGTCTAACAATAATTATTTTTATGAATGATTATCACCAGCCGCCTTGGCGAAGTGGTTAGTGTCGCGGACTCCCGGCTGGGAGGTCGTCATCAGAGTTATGTGAGATTTTTCTGCCCCGACCGGCTCCTACCCAGAGTTGAGTTTGCTACGGGCTCAGTTGGGAAGACTGGGACTACACAGTCGATTTTCATCCACTTAATTTAATTTGGATGCGTCTCTGAGAGTGTTGCTCAAATTTCCTGACCAACACTGCAGATGTCTGTAACTCTCGGGCCTGGTTGACGCCGGGATATATTATGAAAGGAAGCGTAGAGTACAGCCCTGTCATGCAGTCTCAGACCGTAATGGAAATCCGTAGCATCGTCTTCATCATCCTCATTCTCATCGATCAGCATTTGAAAAAAAAAATCGATCAAATGAGATTTTTAAAAAAAAAATAATAAATGAATGATTATCTTCCAGTACAAGGAAATATACATCAAAAGACCCATGTGGGCGAACTGACTCAACTAGCACAGCTGCTAACATCGTCGTCGTCGTTGCCTCAACATCAGCCCGTCGTCGTTCGTCACCATTAATTACAGCAGCACTTGCAGAAGCAGTAGCAGCAGTAACATTGCCGTATTCATCATCATTGTCGTCGTCCTCGTTGGCATCCTCCTCATCCTCCTCATCAGTCGTCGTTTTCATCATTATTATCACCATCATGATCATCGTTGTCGTTGCGACCATCTTCATCATGATCAACGGCGTCGTGGTTACCATCATTATCATTACCATCATTACCATCGTGGTTACCATCATTATCATTACCATCATTACCATCGTGGTTACCATCATTATCCATTTTGTGGCACCAGGTCTTAGTGGTACCAGGACGAACACTAGGACAGTCAGGACTGGTCATAGCTCCTCATGTTTCCCATCATACGCAACAGAGCAATGGCGCTATACCCAGTCCAGTTCTCCGTGTGGTCCGCGTCAGAACGTTTCTGGTACATACTTCACGAAAATGACACGCAAGTATT
>JADBJO010005840.1:142500-150324 GCA_016801955.1 Conus betulinus
TCATCCTGATAAAAAGTCTCCATTCCCCTGGCTCTGCACGCCCTGCTCTGTGTGACGATCTCCCTTTCCCTGTCCTGACCTGTGGTCCCTGTGCTTCCCATTGCTTTGTGTCGGCAAGGTCACAGGGGACTGGCACTGCTGTGGGCGTGGTGACGTCCTACACAAAGAGACTCTCCCACTGCTGGGGACGTGGTGACGTCCTACACAACGACACTCTCTCTCTCCCACTGCTGGGGACGTGGTGACCCCTACGCAACGACACTCCCCGCCCCCCCCCCCCCCCCCCCCCCCCCCCCCTCCCCTCCCCTGCTGTGGACGTGGTGACGTCCTACACAACGACACACTCACCCACTGCTGTGGACGTGGTGACGTCCTACACAACGACACTCTCCCCCACGCTGTCTCTGTGACGTCATGATCATTCTGATCTGTAAGCAGCTCATAACATCGTGTCCTGCACGTGTGCTGGATCTGCAAGCAGCTCGTGACATCGTGTCCTGCACGTGCTGGATCTGTAGGGAGCTCATGATATCGTGGTCCTGCACGTGCTGGTTCTGTAGGGAGCTCGTGACATCGTGTCCTGCACGTGTGCTGGATCTGTAAGCAGCTCGTGACATCGTGTCCTGCACATGTGCTGGATCTGTAAGCAGTTCGTGACATCGTGTCCTGCGCGTGTGCTGGATCTGTAAGCAGCTCGTGACATCGTGTCCTGCACGTGTGCTGGATCTGTAAGCAGTTCGTGCCATCGTGTCCTACACGTGTGCTGGATCTGTAAGCAGCTCATGACATCGTGTCCTGCACGTGCTGGATCACAACAGGCGCCACAGAACGAGAGCGAACTGACGTGACAGTAGCGTAGTATCCCGTGATCTGGCGACTGTACTTACTTAGGTTCATTGCTCTTGCCAGAGCATAGGCCATCAACAACTGCCCGCCAACGACCACGGTCCTGGGCAATCTTTTCTAATTCGCCCCCACCTGTTGCCCATCTGCCTGGTGTCCGCTTCCAGGTCCCGCCTCCAGGTGTTCCTTGGTCTTCCTCGCTTCCTTTTGCCCCGGGGATTCCAGGTCAGGGCTTTTCTAGTGGTGTTGTCTGAGGGCTTTTGGAGCGTGTGTCCTATCCATCGCCATCTTCTTTTATGGATGTCTTGCTCTACTGGCAGTTGGTTACTTCTTTCCCACAGCTCTTTGTTGCTGATTGTCTCTGGCCAGTGGATGTGGAGGATCTTTCGCAGGCAGCTGTTAACGAACGTCTGTAGTTTGTGCATGGTGGTTTTTGTGGTTCGCCAGGTCTCTGATCCATATAACAGGACAGATTTGACGTTTGAATTGAAGAGGCGGATTTTCGCCCTGGTGGTGATTAATCGAGATTTCCAGATGTTTTTCAGAGCGATGAAGGCTGCTCTTGCATTCCCTGTTCTGGTTTTCCCATCGGCATCAGTTCCCCCTTGCTGGTTGCCTACACTGCCCACATAGGTGAAGCTGCTTCCAGTGGGGCTCCATCTAGCATCACAGGGTCTGCACTGACTGTGTTAATTTTTAGTATTTGGGTTTTCTGCGGGTGGATGATAAGGCCGACCTTTGCTGCAAAGATTGACAGGTCCGATGTCTTGTCCTGCATCTGTTGTCTGGTTTGGGAGAGCAGGGCCAGATCGTCCGCGAAGTCCAGGTTGTGAAGCGGGGTCCAGAGTGTCCACTACACGCATTCCTCTTTTCTTCTGTCGTCTCTTCATCACCAGTCAATGGCCAGAAGGAACATGGTGAGAGGAGGCAACCCTGATGGACTCTGGTCTTCACCTCAAATCGACCTGAAAGTCCACAAAATTTATGTAGAGTGAAGTTGTTCCATTCTAAAGTTTTGTTCCATGATGATCCTTAGCTGGCAGTCTGGTCTGTGCAGGAGCGATCTTTCCGGAAGCCTGCCTGTTGGTCCCTAAGTGTGTTTTGTCGACTCCCTCCTTCATTCTCTCTGAAAGACTCCTGTTGAAGACCTTGCCTGGTACTGACAGGAGAGCGATGCCTCTATAGTTTCCCTTGGTAATTTAATGATGTGTCCATCTTTCCAGTCTGTAGGGACCTCTTCGTATGTCCATACCTTCTCAAAAAGTGGTTGAAGTGTGTTTGCTGTAGTGTTGATGTCAACTTTTAGTGCTTCTGCTGGAATTTACCGTCTGGGCCTGCTGCCTTTCCATTCTTCATTTTCTTGATAGCACTGACGATTTCTTCCCTGGTTGATGGATCACAATTGATTGGCAGATTAATTTTTTCCACTGGGAAATGTGGAACGTCTGGTGGTGCCAGTCTGTTCAATAAACTCTTCAAAGTGCTCCGCCCATCTGTTGAGTTGTCCCCCTTGGTCTGTAATAGTCTCTCCCTGTTTGTTTTGAACGGGTCTCTCTGGCTTGGAAAACTTTCCTGCGAGTTTCTTGATCGTATCGTAGAGCGCGTTCATGTTTCTGCTGCTGGCAGCCTGTTCTGCTTCTTCTGCAAGCTAGTCAATATACATCTTCTTATCTCTTTTCACGCTCCGTCTCAACTTCCTTGTGAGCTTCGTGTTCACTCTCATCTTCTGTGCCGCCTCAGTGGCATCATGCCCCCCCCCCCCCCCCCTCCCCCCCCACCCCCCCCCCCCCCCCCCCCCCCCGTCCCCACCACACGTGACCCGTCCTACCACAGCCCCGGCACTGGCAATCCACAGGGAGCAGTTCATGTCAAGTCGTCAAGAGGCAACCCGGCAGAGGAGACACTGCACTGCCGCCAAGTCACTACAGTGTTGTTCAGTGGCGCCTGTTCTAATCCAGCATACGCACAACACCACTTCCTAAGCCTTGTACTGATGATATCCAGAGCCCAATCGTGGGAGTCAGCATGAGTGATCTTTCCCTCCAGAGGGCGCCACCAAAAAACAGAAAAAGGTAAAAAAAAAAAAAAAAAAAATGTTCATAATCAACATTGTACTTTTATTTAAGCCGGTCCATTTTTCTATCGTTTGCTGCTACTGCTGCTGCTGCTGCTGCTGCTGCTGCTGCTGCTGCTGCTGCTGCTGTTGTTATTATATTAGTCTGCTGCTCATCCTTCTAAACTGGCACAGCGTGGACTCCTGTCCGGCCTGTGGGGGATTATGGGACAACGTGAACCCAACCAAACATGCAGGGGCGTGTCTGAACAAGGGAAACAACCGGCCTAAAAGAAAATGGCATATCCGACATCACAGTAGTTTCCCCTGTCCCAATTTGCGTCACTTTCCACGGTCGCTACATAAGAAAGGCGGGGTGGTCAGGGGGGAAGCAGAGATAGACAGCTGAGATAGCCAGTCTACAGACACGCGTGCGCGCGGACACACACACACACACACACACACACACACACACACACACACACACACGCACGCACGCACGCACGCACGCACGAATGCTGGAGGAGAGAGAGAGACAGACAGACACAGAGACAGAGAGAGAGCCACAGAGGGAGAGCCAGAGAGAGAGAGAGAGAGAGAGAGAGAGAGAGAGAGACCAGAGACAGAGAGGACAGAGACAAAGACAGAGAAACAGAGAGAGAGACAGAGACAGAGACAGAGAGAGAGAGAGAGAGAGAGAGATGAGAGAGAGAGAGATGTGATGCACATAAGCAGTTACAATATTGTACAGATTAAGATCCATCCATTCATCCATCCATCCATACATACATGCATACATGCCTACATACATACATACATGGATACATACATACATACATACATACATACATACATACATACACACATACACACATACGTACGTACGTACGTACGTACATACATACATACATACATAATACCATACATACATACATACATAGACACATAGACAGACAGATGAACCGCTGTAGCCGTTGTTAATCTGAAACTGGGTTCGAACGACGCCGAAATAGAATTCTCCGAAAAAAAAAAAATCGTATTTGTTAAAATTGATACGAAGGCTCTTTGAGTTGGAAAATATTTATATTCTTGAACGTCCGGATTCTTGAACGTCTAGATCTTGGAAAGACATTTCTTGCCAAAGAAATAGCAATCCCTTTTTTAAATCCAGGTGTGACCTTTGCTGTTTCTTGACACTTGGTATACGTTGTTGGCTCAAAATTAATCAAATTTAATTGTTTTTTTTTCAGGTGCATGGCTGTTTCTGGTCTTTTAGTTTGTTTGCTGACCGTTCGCATACTTAATTAATATGAACAGCCTTTTTTTCTTTTTTTTTTTTTTTTTTTTTTTTTTTTTTTTTTTTTTTGAACAGATGTTTCTCATCTTCTCCTCACAGCCCCTCACCCCACCCCCCTCCAACCCCCGCCTCCACCCTCCGCTCCCTTCTCCTTCCCCCACCCGCTCCGGCTCCAAAACCGCTTTACCAAACAATCTGAGGTGAGGCATGTTTCATTGAGTTTTTTTTCTTTGTTTCCTTGTTTGTTTTTTGTGAGCACGTGTGGGGGGGAGGGGAGGGAGGAAGGGGACACGGTATATGTGCCTGTCTGTCTGTCTGTCTGTCTGTCTGTCTGTGTGATCTGTGTGTGTGTGTACGTAAAAAACGATGAGCTCAGCTGTCACCATTTGGACACACAATTGAAAAGCTCCACCATCACCACCCCACCACCTCACCCCTACACTCCAATCCCCACTCCCCACCCCCACCCATTTCTATTCACTTCTCTCCGGCTCCTCCCCACGCCTTCCTCCCATCCCTCTCGCCCCCCCCCCCCCCCCACCCCCTCATGCCCCCACCCCCACCCCCCGCCCCCACCCCACCCCCTGCTCTCTCACCCCCGCGCTTCCCCCTCTACCCTCCTGTCCAATCACACAACAACAAAGCAATCTACGTCTTTCCAGCTGTCACCGACCACCAGGTCTAAGTGTCCCCTGCGTGAACAGTAAAAGTGCGCTGGACCGGGGGCCGACAAATAGCCTCAGTTGGTAGAGTGCCGGACTCGTGATATCATAGGGTTGTGGGTTTCGAATTTCGGTACAGGGGAACATTTTCCCTTGGAGTTAACCATTGGTTCTGACTCCATTTCCCATACAGTCCTTCGAAGAGACACATAAACCGAGGCTCCGTGTATGAACGGACGCCAAACATCTTGCACACGCGGTAAAATTCCATCCCAACTTTCGGAAGAGAAGGCCAGTTTGGCTGTTGGTATGGATGACACGTTACACATAGCATGCACCTTCCTTCCCCGAAGATGGAGTATGGCTGCCGTAATGGCGGGATGAAAAACGGTCGTACACACAAAACTCCACTGCCTGTCTATACAGGCAGTGTCGCAGGAGGGTATCAGCCTGTCATACGCAGAAAAGAAGAAAGAAAGAAAGACGAGTTGGTCCCACATGTCATAATTAATTTATATTATTATGATCATTATATTATTATTATTATTATTCTTATGAATACTTATATAGCGCCTATTGTTGTGCTAGAGAACAAGCTCTAAGCGCTTTAACAAGCCACACTCGTTAACACAACGGACTGCCTAACTGCGTAGTGCCGAATGAAGAGCTGCCAGCGGCGCTTCATTCAGTCGTTTCCCTTATCATCCAGTCAATATCGTTAAATATCGATAACTCATTTTCCTTGCTTTCCTCATTCATTTCCCATTTCCCTCACGCAGGGTGCAATGCTCGGTGTAACGTGTCATCCATACCAACAGCCCAACTGGCCTTCTCTTCCGACAGGTGGTGCTGGGATTTTATGTCGTGCAAGATGTTATGCGTGCGTTCACACACGGTTTATAGTCTCATTCGAAGGACTATTTCATGTCAGTTTTTGGCAATAACGGCACAAACCTATCCCCGCTATTGTAAATTCCCCCTTTTGTATTGGAGTAGAACCAGGACTAGGAATTAATTCAGTGGTAGTCAATGTATGTTTTTCAAGTCATGTTCATTTCCGGAGAAGGTTTTAGTTATGGTGAGAGAGAGGAAGGGGGGGGGGGGGGGGGGTGAGGCCTTTGGAACAGTGAAAAGTCTTTTTTTCACTATAATAACTAAATAGACAATGTTTCGGAATAATCCGGGACAAAGGAGGGAAGGGGGAGGGGGGTGGAGAGTGAGGGAGCGGACGGAACAAAACGAACTGGGTTGAAGCATCGACCGTCCGAGAGAAAAGAATTGTTTCGAAGGAACACGCGTACGGGACTTGGGTACCAGTCCGTACTCCCATGCAAAAACATACGCACACACACACACACACACACAACACACAACACACACAACACACCACACAGCACACACAAACACAACAAACACAACACACACACCTTTTTTTTTTTTCTTCTTTTTTTGTTTTTTGCTGGAAAGCACCTAAAAACATGTCAGTCAATTTTGCTAAAAAAAATATATCGTCAAAGATTTCTAAAAGCATGTCACAAGTACTGCTAAACATGTCGTCAAAGATTCCTAAAGCAGGCGGACAAGGTTTTTGCGAAGACATGTCGTCAAGATTTCTAAAACATGTCTCAAGTTTGCTTAAACAAAACACGTCCCCGTCAAGTGTGCTAACACGAATGTCGTCAAGTTTTCGAAAAAACATGTCGTCAAGTTTGCTAAAAAATGTTCGCGTAAAGTTGCTAAAAAAATGTCGTCAAGTGTGCTTAAAATCATGTCCGTCAAGTGTGGCTTTAAAAGTGTCTAAGTTTGCTAAAAACATGTCGTCAAGTTTGGCTTTAAACGTGTCGTCAAGTTTGCTACAAAACATGGTCGTCAAGTAGCGGATTGGAAAAGAAAAAAAAACAAAAAAAACACAAAACACATGTCGTCAAGTTTGCTAAAGCATGTCGACAAGTTTGCTACGAACATGCCGTCAAGATTTCTAAACCATGTTCTCAAGTTTGCTTAAAAAATAACAAACATGTTGTCAAAGATTGACTAAAACATGGTCTCAAGTTTGCTAAAAAACATGTTGTCACAATGTGCTAAAACCATGTCGGCAAGTTTGCTAAAAATATGTCGTCAAGTTTTGCTTTAAAACGTGTCGTCAAGTTTGCCTAAAAAACAGTCGTCAAGTTTGCTTTTACCGTGTCGTCAAGTTTGCTACAAGCATGTCGACAAGGTTTGGCTTAAAACTGTCCGTACAATTTTTGCTTTAATAAAAAAAACGGTGTCGTCGAGTTTGCTAAAAGCATGTCGTTTCAGTTTGCTAAGCATGTCGTCCAAGTTTGCTCAAAAGCCATGTCTCCAAGTTTGCTAAAAACCACGTCGTCACCGTTTTCTTGCAGAAATATGTCGAGAAACAAGTTGTGCTAAAATTCCTCGTCAAGGTTGCTAAAAGCACACGGTCACGTTAAGCCCAATTTCTCGTTAGTCTTGCTTGAAATCGTATCGTTAAGTTTGCGCAAATTCCGTCCTTCACAAGTTTGTGATCACACCTGTTTGTCAAGTTTTATGACCCCTGTCGCAAACAGTGCACAAACAGTCATCAGGTTTTGCTCAGAATCGCTTTTTTTCCCACACACCGACCGTCATCAAGAGCCGGCTCAACACCTGGTTTCAAGTTTGCTCGAGGACGTAGCAGGATGTTTTCAAACTTTTGCAAGTTTGCTCACTACATCCGGAGGATTCTTCACACCTTTGCCAATTTGCGCCATTATGTCACAAGATTGTTCAAAACCGTTGTTCAAGTGTTGCTCATGTTATGTCAATAAGATTGTTCATACCTGTTTGTCAAGTTTGCTCATGTATGTCAACAAGAATTTGTCCTACTTGTTGTCAGTTTTCCTCAATTTATGGCAAATAACTTGTTCAAACTTGTGTTGTCAAGGTTTGCTCATTATTCAAAGATTGTTCAAACGGTTTGTCAAGTA
>JADBJO010005841.1:12500-22500 GCA_016801955.1 Conus betulinus
CTCGTGGACAGCACATGCGATGTACAGGTGCTTCAAGTCGCCTCAGTCGAAGTCAGCGCGCGCATAAGTGCAGCTAGAGTACATGACGTGGCGATGGTACCTCATGACAATGTAGGTAGTCTGAATAGCTACAATTTGTGCAATGCATGCTGTCTTGGGAGGGGGAGGGGAGGGTATGTATTTCTTGGTACTTCTTAGAGGGGAATTGAGAAGAAAGCCAAAAGGCACCATTGCTTGCCATCCGTGTGCATTATTTGCTGATAACAGCGACAGAGCGCCATCAATAACAAAACAACATGAAAAGCGTAACAAAATGACATAGGCACAACTGGGCAATGTGTGAACTGATAAAGATGACCAAATGAAGCTACTGGGCTTGGCTGAAGAACAATAAGAAGAATTGATGAAATACATAGCATGGCATTACAGGCACAATCACTGATAATATTTATACCCTGGATGAGAAATACTGAGACATGGTACTGTATCACACACAATGACATGTTATAGGAAGAAGCAAAGCGTAAAATTGGAGACATGAGTCATGAAGGTTACCCATAATGTCACAAAGTATACACATATGAAAAAAAAGAAAGGTGGACAGTGTACAAAGAATACTTAATGTAATGCCAATAGCAACAGAATACATATCTGAGCACTTATAAGGGACACTTATAAGGAATATCAAGGGGGTGGGGGTGGGGCTATGTATATCACTCTGGTCAGTTCCGAAAGGAGGGGAGAACCCACAAAGCCACAAAGCTAAACAAATTTGCAAAATTCTTGTTGAACTTGATGAACAAGGCTCATGTATACGAAATGCAAGATACGTCCAAATACAGGTATTACTCCTCCAACCAGATAGGAAGGAAGCTGGAATATGTTGCTATCAAGATGCAACGGGAGTCCTCAAAGGAAGGGCCACAAAAGCGAGAAGAAAACCAGATATGTACATTCGTAATAAAAGCAGTGACATCATCGTAAAGTAATGTCAAACTTATTACCATACAATGCAAGGACATATGGAGTCTAGCCTGTGAGTCACTCGACACTGCAAAATATAAGAGAAAGGCATACAGTAAAACCTTCGTAAAAACAGAACACGTCAGACCACACATTCCAATTAAGATGAAGAGCTAGTGATAAGTAAGCCTGAAATAAAAAAAAAAAAAAAAAGGAACGTAGTACTGAGAGGGACACAATATGCATCAATGATGAAGGGGAAAAAAAATCCTTCACGACAAATGCAATTCATTCACGGCCAAGGCAAAATAATGTAGCACGCATACGATCCACATAATGTAATGAAAGAGAACGAAGAACACATCCCTCGGCGATTAATACCAATCAACAGTAACAACACAAAGAAATCAAAGGGTCGGACCTGAAAAAGCGACGATGCCAAACAATTTTTTTTTTTTTTTTTTTTTTTTTTTTCACACACGATTAAGAATAAATGCAAAGGAAAATTCTTGAACCTTCTATGAATTGTGAGACGTGTACGAGATTGCAAGGAATGTGTGAGCCACTGCTTTGGTTTCTGAACTGGAAGAGATCACACTGGAGCCCGTGATAGTTTGAGATTACAAAAGGATCACGAAAGAAATGCCACTTAATGATTGTGAGGGAAAGGTGTAATAAACATATTATCAAAGAGAATTGCATTCCAGGCTAGAAATAATTCAAAATGACACCTAGACATAACTAAACGAACACAGATAAATCAGTAAGCATCTTCATGAACTGGGCATACAGAGTGTGTGAAAACAAAAGACAAAAAGTGAAGTATTTTAAGTGGCGTTTTTAATGGAACAAGCAGAGGACTATTTGGCTTGCAAACCCGTACATGTCTCAACCATATACCGCCAACAAGTTAAAGCAAGGGTAGATTATGGTCTAGGGATATGGACTTTTATTTGATTACAACAGGAATACAAATCTTCATTATAGAGTAGGTAACACACGGCAGAGCTTAGGTGATTATCTAAGGTGATGTCTTTTTATAAAACTGTGATATTCCGTTTACCAAAAACAAACTGAAGGTGGCCTTAGAAACAGTCATAGACTGCATATGATAAAACTCCTCTTTGAATAAATATGTCATTTATGTTACTGGAACGATGAATTCACATGTTCTTTATATACAGCAGCATCATTGACGAATTGGAACATGACTAATAGCCGGGCAGAACAAAGCAGTAACTTGCTTAACAAAAAGAAAAAAAAAACAACAGTGAATATGTTAGACAACACCTGCAGTGACGAATGAAGATGAACAATGATGAACATGAAGATGATGACCATGGCCATGGACAAGGAGATGAATATGGTTTGTGGTGACAGAAGAAACAACTCATGCATGATCGGATGAATGAAAAATGGATGACACATAAACATGCAGACACGTCGTTACGTCAACGAAACATAAGGATCCTTAACACGACACAAACATGATGATGATGCGCGCATATTCACAAGGATGATCGCTTGCGCTGTGTACACAAAACGAGACCTGATGTGTAATGTGACGCTAATAAACGATGTGGAGCAAAAGAGACCGAAAGCAGCTCCAACAATATTTGAATGGATACGTTTTGCAAACCCTGCTCATCAGTGTGCAGCCGCATTAATTTAACAGATAACCCGAGAAAAAAAATGAAATGTATGGATAAAGTTGTGAGTTGGTCTGCGCGAATGTGAGAAGTCACATCATTCTGACATTGAAAAGTACGTAAGCGTAAAGACGAACGCGCAGTCGCTCCGAAACAAAAATAAGCCGCAGAGGTAGAAGGAAAAATTGTCTGTTGATTCAGCAGCAGTTCCTGAAACACTCAAAAGACGTGTTATATCCAAACATAAACGAAACACTGAATGAAACAAAAGTACTTGACGAATATTGCAATTAATGGTCCTTGACGAATGGGGATGGGGGGGGGGGGGGGGGGGGGGGGGGATGGAGATTGATGGCCTGATGAGTCGGCACAAATGGAATCATCTGAACGTTGACAATGGGCCTGATGTATTACCAGTAGGAGAGTCGCCAGCGCATAACTCTCAAATACAATGCTGAGTAATAGAACAATATATACAGAGGCAGGCAAGATTCTGGACCGTAGCACTTGGTCATGCGGCATTTGCGCCGTATAGTAGTAGAAGCAGTAGTAGCAGCCATGTAGTATTGTGAAGTCATGAGGCGTAATGTGCCGTTAGGAGTAATAGCAGTGGGCGGAGGAGTAGGATTATGTACAGTGGGTTGTCAGCGCCCAGTAGTGTGCCATAATAAACCGACCGTAGATCAAGGGAAAGGGAGGTGGACCATAAATAATGACAAAAAAACGAACAGAGACGACACGACCTTGCAGGAATATTCATTACGTACGCACGTGGGCGTTTGAATTGTATAGCAGTAACATAGGCCTAATTAGCAGCTGAAACAGAGTAATAAGCTTATCTGTTTACACATGAACGGTAACTGTACTGATGATATAACCGTGGAGCGTTTAGGACTGACGCTTTATTCTTATCACTGAACGTAGATATTGCTGACGAACGAATCAGACAAACAAGACGCAACAAGACGAATTGACATGTCAATGACATGGGGAAAAAAGTGCAGGTGATGGGTCGACACCCGTCTTGAGGAAGCAGCATTAGCGCTGTTCATTCAGGAGAAGTTGAACTGTTTCTGATTGATAGGCTGATGCCAGACGTGCAACAAAGCGACGAAGGGGGAAAGGAACAAATAATAATAACACCAGCACAAACTAACAATTTACCAGGATGTCAGTTTGTACACATGCATAGTCAGACCCGTCGGCCAACTATACACATCGTGTGATCCATTTCAGTCTCCTGTCCTCGAATCCTTATTAACCAGTCTTGATAACCACACATCATGGGAGAGGGTGTGGGAAGGTGAACATGCATAAAAACACGGCTTAGTGACCAAAGAACAAAGGCAGAGAGTGAAAGAACAGTGTGTGTTGGCCCTCATTCTATGTGCTTAACGTCGGCGTTTACGCCCATGTTTTTCTTTCGGATGTGAAAATCTCGGACTAGATGTGCAGGAATGTGTGACTCAGGCTCCCAAGTGGTGTTCCGGTACCCAACCCACTTGATTTTGTAATGCTTATGTTTGTCTATCATCTTACAAGCAAGAACCTGTTCCACGAGGTATGTTTCCTCATCAGAGGGGACCTGGTTGTCCAGTGTTGGGGAAGGCGTGGTTGTTGTGCTGGAGGCTGAGCTGGAAGAGAGGGGAGGGGGGCGGGGCTAGCTGGAATCTGTGTGGATGAGTGCGTCACCTCATCGGTATCGGAGACCGACTGTCGTGTACCTCATCGGTATCAGAGACCGACTCGTTGTCGTCCTGTCCGAACAACAGTGGGTCTGGGTCTGCCTCTGGAGGGTTGGTGGGTCTGTCCTCAGGTGAAAAGTAGGGTCGCAGTCTCATAGCATGCACTGGCGATCTGAGTTGTTGTTACTCTGACTATGACGGAGCACATACACACCATTGGGCAGAATCTTAGTGATGTAGTATGGACCATCATATTTCTGTTGCAGCTTGGCAGAAATGCCCTGCACCTTGTGTGAGCACTGCACCAACACCTGTTGACCTTCCCTATACTGAGGGGGACTGGTGTTTTTTATCATACTGTGCCTTGTAACGCTGCTGAGCTGTGAGGATATTGTCACTGACCATGGTTTTGATCAGTTCAGCGTTTTGGATGATATCCTCCATGCACGGCTGTGCAGACACAGGCAGATCATCAGAACGTAGCGCAGTGTCAATGGGCAGCCGACATTCCTGTTTGACAGGATAAAGAAGGGAGAAAAAAACATGGTGGACTCTGTGGAGGGGACCGTCCGCAGTGCGGCGGCGACACCAGGAAGAATGGAAGGCCAGGGACAGTGGGTGTTTGTCACACTGCGCCCTGATAGACTGGGCAATAGTAGCGTTGGTGCGCTCACATGTGGCGTTGGTCTGTGGGTGGTAGCTACTGGTGTGCACCCGTGTGATCTGAAAAATGTTGCACACCTCAGTCACCACCTTGGACAGGAAATTCTGTCCCCTGTCCGACAACAGCTGATCAGGCGCACCATAGCGACAGATGATGGAGTCATAGAAATGACGGGCTATGGTGGCGGCTGTGGTATCTTTCAACGGAATTATCTCCACCCACTTGCTGAAGGAACACACAAACAGCAGAATGTATTTATAGCCTTCTTCACTGGGGGTCAGTGGGCCAAGTATATCACAGTGCCATCTGGAAAACAGTTTGTTTGGTGCCAAGGGCAACGGTTTCAACGGAGGAATTTGTGGGTGTATCACCCTCTTAGCCTTTTGACATGCATCGCACGACTTGACATAGACCATGATATCCGAGTACATGCCTATCCAGAAATATCTCAATCTGATTGCCTGGTACGTCTTTTCAGTGGCAAAGTGACCACCAAGGAGCGAGTCGTGAAACGATAGCAAAATGTCGTTTCTGAGAGGAAAAGGGACTACTAACTGTTTGACTACTCGCTCACTTCTGTGTCCCTGACCCCGCGGATAGTAGAGGTGGTATAGCACGCCATTGTGCAGGACATAATCTTGACTCTCAAGGATCAGCCGGCGGGCTGTCTTGTTCTCCTGTGGTAACTGACCCGTCTGCAAGTAATCAATGAAGGGCCGCACTGAGAGTCCTTCAACTGCATGTCACGCAGGTCATCGTCAGCCACTGTATCCACGGTACAGACTGTTACAGTGGGTGTGGCCGGCTCAGTGTGGAGCGTGACACTGGGGGGTTGATGTGCACAAGGAGGGAAGACGCCGGGAGATTGAGTAATGACTGGGGCTGAGAAGATGGACAGGGCGGAGTAGACTGATCAGCTGGGTCAAGCAGAGGGGGGTTTCCCGTTGCTTGAAAGGCCGCAGGGATGGGTGAGGGAGAGACAGAGGGTGGCGTGGAAGGTATGGAAGTGCCTACGCTGCTAACGGGATCTAGGACTGGGCGCGGCTCGCAGGACTCCACCCTTGGTGTGTTACACTGCGTGACGGCGTGGGGAACAGGCTGTGATGGCGAGGGGAGAATGGGAGTGGGCGGGTCAAAGGTCGGGAGGGTCAGGTGTAGCTGGTGGTGCATGGGGCATGCGACTCAGTGCATCAGCATTATTGTGTACCCGGCCTGGTTTATGAATGATTTCATAATCAAACGACTGAAGGAAGAGGGCCCACCTACCCAAACGACCTGTGGGGTCCTTGACATTCTGCAGAAACTTTGTTGCCAAATGGTCAGTGTACACCAGAAATTTGGCGTGAGAGAGGTACACTTTGAAGTGCCGTATACCATCTACCAGAGCCAGTGTCTCTTTTTCCGTAATGCCGTAACGTAGTTCAGCACCACGCAATGCTCGGCCGCCATAGGCGATCACGCGCTCCCGCCCTTGTTCATCTCTCTGTCCTAGCACATAGCCGATGGCCTTGTTGCTGGCATCCGTGTACAAAATGAACTGACGTTCAAAATCAGGATAAGCCAGAATAGGTGCAGATGTGAGTGCCGATTTCAGTGTCTGAAAGGCTTGTTCTGCAGCCGGATTCCATTGGAATTGTGCCTGAGTTTTCAGAAGGTCATTGAGAGGGGCTGCAATGCAAGAGAAGTTTCTGACAAACCGGCGATAGTAGTTTGCTAGGCCGAGAAATGACCGGACATCATGTTGAGACTGGGGCGTGGGAAAGTTTTGAACCAGTTCCACTTTCGCTGGGTCAACTGAGAGACTCCATCCTTAGTGACAATGTGTCCCAAATATGTCACCTTAGCAGCAGCAAAATGACATTTCGTGGGTTTGAGTTTGAGACCAGCGTTTCGGATCCGATCAAAGATCACAGAAAGATGAGACAAATGATCTTCAAAGTTTTTGGACAGACAGAGAATGTCATCAATGAAAACCAGGCAAGTTTTGAATGTGAGTCCAGCAAGGACACGGTTCATCAGAGACTGAAATGATCCAGGGGCTCCCTGTAATCCAAAGGGCATTCTGGTCCAAGCAAAGGATCCGAAATGAGTCGTGAAGGTGGACTTATCCTGAGACTCAGAATCTAGTGGGATTTGCCAGAAGCCAGAAAACAAATCAAGGGTGGAGAACATGGTGGATTGTCCCATGATGTCTAACGCATCTTCCAGGCGGGGGAGAGGGAAATGTACTGGTTTGTCACTTTGTTCAATTTGCGGTAATCGACCGCAAAGCGATAGGTACCATCTTTCTTTTTCACTAAAACCACAGGAGACGACCAGGGGGGATGTGGAAGGGCGAACAACCCCATGCTGATACATTTCATTGACTTGTCTCTCTATTTCTGCATTCAGAGCGGGTGCTGTACGATATGGCCTTTTTTTGATGGGAGCAGAGTCACCCGTGTCGATGGTGTGTGAGACACCAGGTGAGTCTCACCTAGCTCTGACATGTCAGCAGCAAAAATGTCTCTGTTCTGGGCTAGAAAGAGGGTGAAAGAATCTTTTTGATCTGCAGTCAAATCTGAATCTGATAAGTCAATACCTAAATTGGCTATCATGGTTTTGGCATTAGAAAGTTGGTTAGAGTCAGTTTGAATAGCTGCTGACCTAATATTGGCAGAGTGTTCGGAAATTTCCCCCAAATCTTGGGAAACTTCCTCAAAATGACCAATTGTATCCTGGGTGTTAATCTCACAGTGGAAGCGAAGTTATTACGCACAACACACATGGCCTGATTTTCTGTTAGTGTAACCAAGGTTCTTGCTGCAATCACCTTCTTGTTTGACAGCAATGCCTGTAACGGTTCAATGACACCAATGGCATGGCTACACTTGGAGGTGACGCGAACAGGTAGCAACACTTCAGAATAAGGAGGGATAGATGTTGTGTGCAACACTTGGACAGGCACACTGTCAGGTTGGTCTTTCAGAAAGGGGACTGACGTTAAGCCATTGTACAGCTGAAGGTGATGGGTACCAAAGTGGAGGGAGGCTTGATGTGCCGTTAGAAAATCAATGCCTAAAATCAAGGGACAAGTCAAATGATCTAGAACAATGAATGACTGTGAAACATGCAGACTGGAAAGTTTGAGGGGCAGTTCAATTTTTCCTAGGACTCTAACGGGCTGTCCACCGACTCCTTGATGAAGGCAAGGGGGGCAGGGCTGCAGGCTGACTAGATTGTCTTCAACTAAATCATTTGCAATTTGGCTACTAACACAGGAGACATCAGCACCTGTATCTACCAGACTGGTGTAGGGTTTGTTCTTGATGTAGACTCTAATCTTACTACAGTTGGAGAATGACCTAATGTGTGGGACGGGTTCAGAGTCATGAATTTTGTTCTTCTCATGGCAACCAATCCTGGCGTTGGAAGTCATGAGGGGAAACCCCTATCTGCTACTGCTGCGCCTAAAGCAAACGGCGGCGGTGTGGCGATGACGTGGCAATGATGGCACCTTGCATCACGAAACCGACACGTGTGTCGCGCATGAGCGCCTCCACATGAACGGCAAGGCGTCTGCTGCCGCGCAAAGGGGGGACGAACGTGTCTGTGGCCAGCGGGCTGGTTGAATGAGCGTGGTTGGGCGGTGCCGTTATCCCCAGGGTCAAAGTGCGCGCTGTGTGGCGAGGCTCTGTTGGGGGTCAACACATGTGGCCTGTGTTGCGGTCTGTGTGTGCCGTGAAACCGGGTATTCCCGCGAGCCGAGTCCATTCTTTGTAAGTCAGTCTTTAGGGCTCCTATTTGCTCAGTGAGTGAGGCCAGTGCCACCTCTACTTTGTCTGTGGCTGGAGAGTCCTGAAAGACAGATGCGGTCAGGGCCAAGTCAAGGCTTGTTGGAGAGACTGGGGCGCACGCAGCATAACAAATTTTGAAATGGATGGAAGGAGGCCATTGACAATAGTTTCCATGATATCTTTGGGGGGGGGTTGTCTAGCTGTTGTCCTTGTCGCGTCATCGACGCAAAGAAATCTTCTACTGTCTCATGGGGTAGTTGCCGACGGTCGTTAAACTGTTTCAATCGAATCCATCGCGTGGACTCATGAGGTGTAAAGCGCCTGATCAGAGCATCACACAGTCCTTGATACGTGTGCAAGTCAGGGACTGACGGATCTAATCCATCCAGCCACAGCTGCGCCTGGTCCTTCATTAAAAGGGGGAGGATCGCTCTTTTACTGTCCTCCTGCCAGCCTTGTAGTATGGCATATCTGTCAAAAGTTTTCAGCCAGGAAGCAATGTCCTGCGTTGGTTTGCCGGTAAAAGGATCAGGCATTAACTGATGGGGCAGGTGAAGGGTGGGAGTGGGGGCTGGGCGTTTCGTCCTAGACTGTCTCTGGTAATGATGGGCTGACTGTGAGCACTGGACGGAAGAGGGGTGAGAATAGTAAGAGGTAGTACTAACAGGGGCATGGGTTGCATTGTCGGTCAGTGATGATGTGTAGCTGAGAGAGAGATGAGACCTGGGCGTGGGAAGAGAGTGGGAGGATGAAGCCAGAGTGGTGTGTGATGAGGATGAAGTGTTAGAGTGTATGTTGCAGTTGTAACACTAACTGACGACAGAGAATAGGCCATGTCTGTAGATGTAAGTTCGTCAAAAGGACCGGGGATGATGAGACTACTTTCCTCCTCGTAATCTGACACAGAAAGATCAGATTCTGAGATGGAGGGAGACACGTGTTCTAACGTTGACTGACTGGATGGGGAGGGAGTAGGTGACTCTTGAGTAGGAATGGATGACACCGCGTGATGGAGAAGGGATTGTCGACTAAACTTTGAGCGTATGAACGAGTGACTGGTCTACTAGAGTGATTGTTTCTAATAAGAACTGGAAGCCGAGACATGAAAAAAAAAAAAAAAAGCGATTGTGAGGCCCCCCTCCTTTTTTTTTTTTTTTTTTTTTTTTTTTGTAACGACAGGATTTGGAGGTTAGTGCCCTAGTTTCAACTTGTAGAACAAGTAAAGAATTCTATTAGTGAAGGTAAATAGGCGCACGGAGAATA
>JADBJO010005841.1:27500-34088 GCA_016801955.1 Conus betulinus
ACACACACACACACAACTCCTCACTCGCTCGTCAACTCATCAGAACTGACAGCACAATTAATTAATCCTGTGCTGAGAAACCCCTTCTCTCCAAGCTTGCAGCACTCTAGGGGGGCAGGCAGATGGTGTCCACGTCAGGGGACAGACACTCAGACAGTCGACTCTTCAAGTCGATGTCCACGTAGCAAACGGATAGGACGGTCCGGCCTTCAGTTTGTCCTCTGATGTGTCTGGGTAAAGGAGGCCCTGAAGGGAAGAGCCGGTGATTATCTTCACGCCGATGGTCAAGTGGAAAAAAAGAGGATCCTCAGCACTCGCTGTCGATAACACTGTAGATTTAGTACGGTGCATTGGCCGTCATGAGATGGGTGCAAGATTGGAACGCCGCTTCAGCTTGGTAGCTTCTCATCGACAGAGAGAGAGAGAGAGAGAGAGAGAGAGAGAGAGAGAGAGAGAGAGAGAGAGAGAGAGAGAGAGAGAGAGGCAGGCAGGCAGGCAGGCAGGCAGGCACAGATAGGCAGGCGGACAGAGAACACTGAACACCGAACATTTTCTAATGTCATTAAAGCTCTACAGCCTTGATGACATGGGGGTGCAGAGCAAAAAATCAAATAACAAACACAGTAAAGCCACAACAAACAAAACTGAAAACAAGGCTACGATTTCAAGCATCATAAGCCTGAATACCGACCATCCAGAATAATGCATCTTCAACAATTCGCGGTGCATTAATGATAAAAAAAACTAAAAGTGTCTTATCGTCTCTTTTTTTTAAATTCGTTTTATTTGTTAATCACCTCAGTGTTTTTATTTGAATATTCAGCGCCTCTGCATCATACCTTTCAAGAAATTTCACCGAGTCATCGTTGTTGTTCAATTTTAGCACGCCATCTGTGTCCTTATTTTTCTTTCAAGCAATATTCTCGTGAAACATTTCGCCTTTCCCACGAATAGTATTGTATTTTACAATGAAAGAAGAGAGAGAGAGAGAGAGAGAGAGAGAGAGAGAGAGAGAGAGAGAGAGAGAGAGAGAGAGAGAGAGAGAGAGGAGAGAGAGAGAGAGAGAGAGAGAGAGAGAGAGAGAGAGGTGTGTGTGTGTGTGTGGTGTGTGTGTGTGTGTGTGTGTGTGTGTGTGTGTGTGTGTGTGTGGTGTGTGTGCGCGTGTGTGTGTCCTTCATTTAACGTCTATCCACTATTCGTGATATTAGACAAAAAAAAGGTGAATGTGTACCGTAGTAATTGCCAGCGTGCACATAATGTGTGTATGTATGGGTGCGCGTACACGCGAATGTGTGTTGTGTGTGTGTGTGTGTGTGTGTGTGTGTGTGTGTGTGTGTGTGTGTGTGTGTGTGTGTGTGTGTGTGAGAGAGAGAGAGAGAGTTGTGGATGTGTAAGTGTGTGAATATCTTTACACAAGTCATTTGAGAAGATTAACATGAAACAAAATACTTATAGCCAACAACTAACTAATCAATTAAAGTCAAAACGGATGACACAGTATTAAAGAAAGTGTGTGTGTGTCTCTTTGTGCATTTCCGTCCTCCGTGCAACTAATCAACGGAGTGTGGGAACAGGCCTTATGACAAATTGAGAAAGTAAAGAAAACAAAAAACAAAACAAACAAAACAAAAAAACCTTTGCTTCCCTCTCCCCCCCCCCCTCCCCACCCCCCCTCCACCCCCCCCCCCCCCCCCGCCCATTTTATCCACCCCCCTTCCTTCCTTAAAGTTAATAAAGAATGTTATAAGTATTTTCCAATAGGGGTGCGTTCTAAGTGTACAAAGAATTCGTACGTTAAAACTGGAGACTGAAAAATGGCCTGCACACAGTTTTTTGCTTCAATACTTGAATGATTTTTTTTTCATATCATTGTATGAAACAATATGAACTGGAGTAAATTTGTTTCCACATACGCAAACTACGTTTTTTTTTTTTTTAACATATTTTGTTTTAAATGCATTAAGTTTACACACCTGTGCATTAATGAGAGTAATTTTCTATTAAGATTAAATTTCTCCTTGATTCTGTTAATATCAAACTGTTCTTTATCAATGTGATCTACCATACTACATTCGAAGGCTTTCCAGATATGCAACTTAACCAAGTTACACTGTTCATGTACTGATAATGGGAAAAAAGTTCTGAATCAAAACTATTTTTGGCTCCACGTTTAGCTGCCCTGTCTACTTTTTCATTATAATAAAAAGAACAATGTGAAGGAATCCAGCAGAAAGCTACATGGGTTCCTCTTGCAATTAACATGTGTAGCATACAACTTATCTCTATGATCATTTCAGGTCTTGTGTGCAACTGAAAAACTTTTAATGCCTGAAGAGTGATGAATGCCTGAAGAGCTGATTTAGAATCAACACAGAACAAGATGAACTAAATAGGATGGCGGAATACATGAAGTTAAATGGATTAAACTTATCTATTGAAAAAACAAATATAATTCTTTTTAATAGTGGTAATAATCCAGAAAAAACTGCCTGTTTTTACATTGGGCGAAAACACCTCTTAAATATGTGACAGAAGTTAAATTCCTAGGAGTCCATTTCACATCTAAACTATCATGGAACGCTCATATTGAATAGTTATTAACAAAGGCGAGGAAAATATTAAATTTCCTTAAAATTATCTCTAAAGAAAAATGGGGACAGAATTCATCCACACTGATAACTCCATGTAAATCTTTAATGAGGTCGAAAATAACATATGCCCAAGAAGTAATCTTTAGTGCTCCTAAATACCAATTGAAAAAGCTTGAAAGTATTGAATGCAAGGCATTGAAATTAGCACTTGGCCTTCCGGTGCATGCATCATCTTCTCGTACGTACTACGAAGCGCAGATGCTTCCCTTTGATGAATACAGAGAGTTAGCGTGTTGTAAATTTGTTATCAAGAGTACAGCTAATAAAACGCACATTAGATCTGAAACGAAAATGAGGTCAGATATTGATTTTCCCTAAAAGAGCAAAATCTATAGCTTCTCAAAAAAACTCTGGCAACGTGCACGTCAAAAAGTATTACTGATTCCGGAGTTTCAATCGATAACGATGCGAAGTATTTACGCTTTCACAACCAAAATGCGCTCTCGCATAGGCACATGCACTCTGTCACTCACATCGGGCCCGCACAAAGGTGACGGGAAACCAATAACATTTCACAGAAAATAATCAACTTTATTTAACTTGACTCCGAGCCCCCACCCGTCACTACACAACACACATCTGTATCATACAACAATGTAAACACCATACAGACAATCTCATAAATCGCATCCCCTGTTCTTCAGTGATTCTTACTTAACCAGGAAAGACAATATTTCACTATTACATTTGCACATTTATAAACTTAAGAACAAATGAAACGTCCATAACTTGCCAGCATTCCTTGGTTGACCGTCAGTTTCTCTCATCACATGTGCGACCACGAGCTGAAGCTGCCACACTGTTGTGTCCTCCCGATTGGCCAAATCCCAGTTGGGGGACACACTGGCAACGTAGCTTTAGTCGCACCCTCACACCGAGTCTTCCGGACTCCACCGCACTCCGCCCTCTCCACGGAAAGGGCTCCTGTCGGCCTCTCCCACAGGTCTTCTCTGGCTGCAAACACCCCACCGTTGTCTGGCAGCTCCCTGTCTAGGCTCCAACAGGCTAACACGTCTTGCTGTCGACCGTCCCCACACGGGAGACAATTCTTCTCGTCGTCGGCTCCGAGGCTACAGCAACCTCCACTGTCTTACGTCCCCCTAGGAGGAGACAACGAGGCGACAGCAAACCTCTGCTTCTCGCTGTTTTCTTGAGCCCTCAGCAAGACGGGCGAGTTCACTTTCCCTTAAGTGAGTCACACACTTCCTGGTTTCCAGGCAGGCACCTTATATCCATTCTCAAAGAAAGAGAGAACCCGAGTTTAACTGGGTCAACCAATGGAATCACTGGCTCACACATATCACACGATTTGTACCAATAAATCCCCAAGTTATTTTTATTCCACCAATGGAATCACTAGTCACCTACACATACACACACACCACACACAGCTGTTAGCACCAACAAGGACTTGGGTACCAAGTGGTTATGCATAACCTCCTATCAAAACTCATGTTCCATTCCCCAAAGCTACCCATTATACTAACAGCCTGGACTTCTCTACCAGCCAGGACTGATGCTTCAAGTATTTGCTACCTCTACATACGACAAGGTGCAAACCACTCAATAGGCCGAAGCCTTCCATTCATGCCTCAGAACAAGAACGACTGAAGGGTCGCTGTACTCTGCCTGCAGGCTGGCGGTCGCCTACCCGTGACGGTCACCTGACACGATTGCCTTCCTTTTAGCCCGCCGGACAACCCAGTTAATAGCCAGTCTCATGGTGGACACTCTTCTCTATCCAGGACCGGCAGGTCGGCAACTACTTGTCGCTATCCCTCCTCGGAATGTGAAACACTTCCCAGTAACTCCCTCCTTCAGTAAACTACTCGGGTATTCCCCCCCTGGTGATGCCTGAATTCGCACACTTGAAGAACCCAAGGAACTGCTCTCAACAACAGCAAAACTACCCTTAATTTGCCTAAATGCTCGAGAACATTCGGCCGACTCATGACACCCCCGTACCTAAGAATGTTGTTCCAATCAACATTTCCTCTAGGACGAATGTTCTCAGATTGGATAAAACAAACTCAATTGCATGGGTCGATATAACAATACTACCCCTATGCTTCAAGACATCACTTCCATCAACATCTCTAACATGGATAATGTACCCAATTAAAACCAATAAATCAATCAGATAATCCAAAGATCACTCTTGGTCAGTCATAAACGACTGTGCACAAACATTTAACTCTAAACTGGCTCACATATAATCAAGAACTCTCCCTATAGCGTTAGCTATCAGCATGTTCATACATATTAATTAATCATTCCATCCACTTCTAATAATAGCACAGCCATGATTAACCCAAGATTCAAATTCAGGGGGTGTGGCCACAATCCACAAAGACAAGATTCAAATTCAGGCGTGTGCCCCAACGTACGTAACATCAAAATCAAATTCAGGCGTGTGGCCACAATCTGCTCACACACAGGTCTCACACACAATATGCAAATCAAACATTTATCCTGATTTACAAAAAGGACATTTTCCCACACTTTACCGAGCAGTGAACAAAACAACATGAGCAAACAGATATCAACCAGAAAAAAAATAAATCATAACACCGTGAGCATACATCCCCGCCATAATGGCAATGAACAAAAAAAAACATCAACTGATAAACATATATCAAAAAATGAAAAATAACACATGAATATAGGCTCAACCGCGCCCCACAAATGGGCCATCAAAATCAAAAAGAAAAGAAAAAACAGTATTTCAGAGTCACCACAGTTGTGTACACCCAACTAGCAGCTACATTATTTACCCCGTAGCTGTCCGTAACGGATGATCGCTCACGCCACACAACAGCAGCCCGTAGGCAGTGGTCATACTATTGTCCCACTGCTACCACTCACACTTAAAGTGGCAACACCCTGAAGGCATTGCTCCTACTATTGTTCTACTTCTGTTGTTCACACTACAACAGCAACACCCCGGAGGCATTATTCCAACCCTTGACCTACTCCTGCCCCTCTCAATCTTGACCGCCGTTTGTGGCTCGCCAATAGTACCTGGGGCAGATA
Organism: Conus betulinus; assembly: GCA_016801955.1. Lineage (NCBI taxonomy): Eukaryota > Metazoa > Mollusca > Gastropoda > Neogastropoda > Conidae > Conus > Conus betulinus. Next base: position 33,185 of record JADBJO010005841.1, read on the forward strand.
GTTTGCGCACTCCAGGCTTTACAAGAGAGTCAGCGCACCTTTCACACATTTTAGTCCTTAAAGGAGCGCGTGAAAATCTGCGCGATCCTCTTCTAGCCTGTTCGGCAAAATCTCCTTGGCATTCAGCCCCCTGACTTTCATTGCCTCAGGGTCTGTTGTGCGAAGATCACGTGAACTGGGCTGTCGCGCCATTCACTGCGACGACGATCATCTCCCCTTTTCAAAATGTTAAGAGATGATCCCTCACTCATCTTATCCGAACCATTTTCTTTTTCTGTGTGGAACTTCCTTGGTTCGAATCCCACTCAGTGCCTATGCCCATTACTTGATGGGCCTTATTTTCTTCTCCCTTTTTTCCAACACTGGCTTATCTGCTACTATGAGCTGACTATCTTTGGCATTTTCTAACGATAGCTGGTCACCTCGACCTTCTTGCCATGCGTTATTACAGCCACCCCGGTTCCAGCCCAGCTGCCGGTTCCAGTTACTCTGTGGTCCCTCTTGGCCCCGACCTGAGGTCCGCCACCGTGGCTCCTACATTTCTGACTACCACGGCAACGCCAAACAACTTTTTGAACCACCACTACGACCACGCGCACTTCACCTGCTTTCTGTTTACTTTCCTGTAGGAGTCCCTACCCTGCACTATCCTTGCTTTCCCTACTTGACTGGCAGCCTGGTTAGGCTTTGGGAGGATGTACCTACCCCCTAACAAAGCTGGATAGGGAAGATTATTTTGCACTGCTGCAGTGAGAGTACTCCTGACAAAACTCTGACTCTACTTTGACACGGGCCAAAGGTAGCCGATTAATTCTTCCATCTGCATATCGCACGCAGGTGGTTTCCCCTGTATAGTCTGTGTCTCTCTCACAAAACCGGGTTCTACCATTGCCGCCAGAGTCAA
>JADBJO010005841.1:39480-44480 GCA_016801955.1 Conus betulinus
TTGCTTGTGAATCTAACACCACATGTTCATCTTTCATGAATTAAATAGGTAAATGAATAAGGAAAGAAAGAAATCGTTTTAAACAAATTAAAAACAAAAAACTGCGCAGAATATCAGCCCAATAGGTGTTTAGTTATCTGTGAACGATCATAATGCAAGAGTTAGTGTCCTTTTCATAGCAACAAAAGCATAATAATCTCATTTCAAATGCAGAAATAGGACAATCTAAAATCATGACACCAACTGCTATTTTTTTTTCAAACAGCTGATGAACCATGTAAAATGTTCTGCGTATGTAAAGAACGACATGTGTTTGAAATGTCTGAATGCAATACAGGATGAATTAACAACAAAAGCAAAACCCTCTGCTAATGCACTTTGTATTTTAGGTCGCAAAACCCTTTAAGCGATAGTCCATTCGCACATTCTGTAAATCACTTTAGCAACAGTCTCATAGCGAGTTGACTATGAAAACGGTCCAGGTATTCAAACCAGTTCGACTCCCAAAAAGTCGACTGATGGCAAACGGTTATAGGGAGGGATGAGAGGAAATGGTGCAAGTTTGGGGTCGGAGTATAGGGATAAAGGACTATGGCTGAAGACCATGGGTGCTGAAATATTCAACCTTGCGTTAGTACCCTATGGGCATCCGTGGATTCTCTTTCTATTTCGGAGAACCATTCAGTCACTCCTGCTTGAGCGGATTTCCGTTTAGTGAACGAGACTCGTGGTAAATCCCTGGCCATAGCTTTAAGTGTACATTATGGGTGTTTAACAGTGGTACACCACTTGCACTGCAGTGACATCCCCTGCACCATGGGACAAAATCATTATCTAATCACCTTCTTTAGATGCCGCTAAAGAGCGGTATACACGGTAGGAATGCTTAAAAAGAGAAGTAAGTTGCTGGGATAAAATGCCAAACAGTCATTGAACAACGGAACAGACTTCCATAAGCTGAGTTGCATTGTATGATATTGTATTGTATTGCATTGTATTATGTTGTCTTTTGTTATGGGACATCGTATAGTATTCTCTAATTTCATTGTCTTTTGTTATGGGACATCGTATAGTATTCTCTAATTTTTCATCATTATTACCGATGTCAGGGTGTATCTCCCGTCCCCCTTCTAATTTTCCTCACGGACAAGGAGTCGCCGTGGTACAGCGCCATTCAGATTGTTTGTCTTCCCTGTGTGCCGAAGATTTGTGATCGCTACTGGATTTTCAAGCAGACTGCTGCAAATGGACAGCGTTCCGTTGCTGTGCCGGCCTTCATGTGCATAAGGTGTATTCTGCTCACTGTATGTAGTAAATCAAAGACAAGCACACAGATGGAACAGGGAGGAAGGAGAAACATTCACACACACACACACACACACACACACACACACACACACACACACACACACACACACACAAATACACACACATTCACACGCCAGCATGCACGCACTGCAACATATGCACAACCACACACAAATGTGCACATGCAGACAAACATACAACTATAACAGTGCCTCGCACAACGTTAGTTAGGCACGGAAGATCTGACCGGCGCGTTAGACCACAGGCTGATTTGCAGGTCAGACATGTACTAAGTCGTATCCTTGAGAGCCTCGTTTTAAATCTTTCGTCTTAGTTATTGGTTTATTTGCCCATCACCAGTAAATCCTGGGCACTGTGGTCTCGTAGCTTGGAAAAGGTAATGTAGCTTACCTTATGGACTAATCCGAACGCAGCTTGATGAAACTGGAACATCATCGATTTTTTCTAGTGTGCCTGATTTTGGATTAAAGTGACCAAGACTGGTACTAGTGTTGTGTAAAGTGCGAAAATAGGTCGTTATTTGCTAAGTGCAAATATGAGAGAGAGAGAAGGTGGGAGGGGGAAGGAGTGAGGGGGACAGAGAGAGTGAGGGACAGACACACAAAGAGGGGTGGGGGGTAATAAGAGAGGTAGAAAGACGAGCAGAGAGAAGATGTTCCCATTCGCAATGTGTATTGCTATGTCATAGTTTTGATTGAGACTGTAGTGTCATTTGACCCAAATTAACTAGGTCAGCATACTACCTGCAAGAAATGTTGTACGTTATGTTTTGCAGATATTTCAGGATCGCATAAAGTAAGGATAAAAACACACGTGCACTGAGAGAGAGAGAGAGAGAGAGAGAGAGAGAGAGAGAGAGAGAGAGAGAGAGAGAGAGAGAGACAGACAGACAGAGAGACAGACAGACAGACAGACAGACTGACGAGAGAGAGAGAGAGAGAGAGAGAGAGAAGAGAGAGAGAGAGAGAGAGAGAGAGAGAGAGAGAGAGAGTAGTACTCACTGAACCAAAGGAAGGTGATGCATTTTGCCAAATGATCACATGTTTATCAGGTACATGTCCTGGCCGCGCTACTTTTTTTCATGAGCGTTCTCTTGGGTACTCACCACTGCAGTAGCAAGGAAAACCCCTCCTAGCGTCACTGGTGCTCGTGATTCAGGAGGCAGCGTTGCTGCGCGATACGGGAATTCAATCAACAGCAACATACAATCATGCAACAAAAAACCGACACGGGTCATTAACTTTTGCTCTCTGATCCGTACGTATTACGATGATACACTTAGAAACTACTGAGCTCTCTCTCTCTCTCTCTCTCTCTCTCTCTCTCTCTCTCTCTCTCTCTCTCTCTCTCTCTCTCTCTCTCTCTCTCTCTTCATAATAGTAAAAACAACAACAATGTTAACAACAACAATAATAACGACAACAGCAACAACAACAACGACGGCGACAAGAAAAAGAATAATGAACAACACAAAACAACAACATTAATAATAATGATAACAATACGACTACTGCTACTACTACTACTACTACTACTACTACTACTGCTGCTGCTGCTGCTGCTGCTGCTGCTACTACTACTACTACTACTACTACTACTACTACTACTGCTGCTGCTGCTGATGCTACTACTACTACTACTACTGATGATGATGATGATGACGATAATTGTAATAATAATAATGATAACAACAATAACAACAACAACAATAGCAATGATGATAATGATGAAAATAATAATATCAACATGACAATGATGATGATAATAATGATGCTGATAACAACAACAACAACAACAACACAACAGTAACAATGATAATAGTGATGAGAATAAGAATATCAACATAACAAGAACGAAACACTACTTCTGTTGATTGTAATTATGGTGAATGTTGATGTTAAATGAAAACGACGTTTACAGGAATGATCTTATTCCCTCCGAACCTTTTTCTAGGATCATATTTTAAGAGACTCCCTCCATGAGCAAACTCTCTCTCTCTCTCTCTCTCTCTCTCTCTCTCTCTCTCTCTCTTGAGGCGACCGCAAAGACGAAAAACAGTCTTGTGCCGTTTGCAATGCATACAGGCCACTCTCGTTTTAAACTCATTCTTTTTTTTAAGGTGAAGAAGCTCTGTGGTGCATTCCGTGTCATGTTCCACTCACGGGTGAAACATATTCTTTTAGAGTGTTGGGACTTGCACGATGTGAGACAAAAACACTTACACAACAGACTCCATGAGAACTTTGTTCAGAGACGTCCCCACTTGACATGATCTTTGAATTTCTTCAAGAGATTAACATTTTTCACCTGATCTAAGATTTTAAGGAAGAAGTTTTTTTAACGAAATTTGTGGTGCGTTTTTTTTTTTTGTTTTTTTTTTTAAAGTATTTTGAAAGAGATGTATGAACGTTTTTTTTTTTTTTTTTTTTCTTCTTTTTTTTTTTAATGACATGTGAGTTGATTTTAACCTTGTGACAGCCCTGATATATATAGCCCTTTGCGCTCGGCTGGGCTATAAGCAACATTACCTTACTTTACCCTCTCTCTCTCTCTCTCTCTCTCTCTCTCTCTCTCCTCTCTCTCTCTCTCTCTCTCTCTCTCTCTCTCTCTCTCTCTCTCTCTCCCAACAACCTCACTCGCTCATCAACAAGCCACACTCATCTTATCCAAAGAAACCCCTCCCTCTCCAAGCCACCGAAGCACGGTCCACATCAGAGGACGGCCAGAGTGTGGTCTGTACATATGGCGATGTCCACGCAGCAGCGGACAGGGGGAGTCCGGCCCTCAGCTTGCCCCCTTTATGTGTCTGGGTAAAGGAGGCCCTTGATGGGGGCAAGGCCAGTGATTATCTGCACGCCCATGGTCGGCTTGGTAATAGAGGCGGTCCTTAGCGATCCCTGTAGATAAGTGTGAGAGCAAGTGCAGTAGACCCGTTACGATGTACTGTTCGAGGAGTACACTTCGGAATAATGGCTTTCCCATTCGGAGAGAGAGAGAGAGAGAGAGAGAGAGAGAGAGAGAGAGAGAGAGAGAGAGAGAGAGACAGACAGACAGACAGACAGACAGACAGACAGACAGACAGACAGACAGACAGACAGAGGGAGAAAGAGAGGGGGAGAAAGAAGGGGCGAGAGAAAGAGAGCCAGCCAGCCAGCCAGAAAGAGAGAGAGAGAGAGAGAGAGAGAGAGAGAGAGAGACAGACAGACAGACAGACAGACAGACAGAGAGAGAGACGACGCACACGCACGCACGCACACACGCACGTACACACACACAGACATACAAACAGACAGACAGAGACAGAGACAAAAAGACAAACAGACTGACAGAGAGAGAGAGAGAGAGAGAGAGAGAGAGACAGACAGACAGACAGACAGACAGACAGACGGATAGACAGACAAACAGACAGATAGACAAGCATGCAGGCAGGCAGGCAGGCAGGCAGAAACAGAACGAAGATATTGTACACATCCTTCAGTGCTTGACACATTAGATCCTTATCACTATTTGAATCTCTCTATGCTATGGACAGTCGCCTTAAGTATTGTACAAGACCGGTGGGTAAGCTTCAGCCGACCTATTTCGAAGTTCAATGGATATCTGAATGTCGCTGTATCTTTGGAAATAGCAGAACATCACGAACTGAGGATTAACCTCCAGAAGACATCATC
>JADBJO010005841.1:49480-66980 GCA_016801955.1 Conus betulinus
TGGAGAGTGGTTCCATATTTCACATGGAGTGCATCAGGGCTGCCTTATACCTCCTTAACTTTTCAATGTATTCCTGGGATGCATAATGACTGATGCATTTGAAGATTACGTCAGCACAGTCACCGTCGAAGGAAGAACCGAAACGAATTGCAGATGACGTCGATAGTCCGGCATGGAGTGAACAAGAATTCGCCACACTTGTTGAACCACTGGATGAAAAATCAAGAAAATGTGCCATGAAGATCAGCGGCGAGAGATGATTAGCCATGACACAGCCATCAATACTACGGTCAAAAGCTAAAATCTGTTCATCAGTTTCCCTTACCTAGGACCTATCATCAGCAGGACGGATTCGAACAGATATCTTCACAAGGACAGTCCAGACAACCACAGCACTATAATACAGACTTAGGGACACTGCATGCACCGGTACATTTCATTTGCCTGTATGCATGCAAGGCATGGACCCTCAAAACGGATCTAGAAAGAAGAACCCAAGCCAGTGGAAATGAGATGTCACCGCAAGATACTAAACATCAGATACACTACTCATACTACCAATCAACAGCTGCATCAAACCATCAGGCAGCACAGAGAACCATGCGAAGATCAACTGACACCAGTTCAAAAAAAAAAAAAAAAAAAAAAAAACAACCACCAACCAAAAAAAATAAAACTAGGTTGGTATGACTATGTAACAAGATTGTATGACCTGGCTAAAACAGTCCTCCGGGGACCTAGTGAAGGAGGAAAACGGAGGGGACAGGAGACAAAAAGATGCACTGACAACATTGTGGAACAGAGAAACATCTGCAGTGCGCCAGTCCTTGGTGCATGACCGACAGAAGAGGAGGAACACCTGGTGAAGCGTTCTTTGATGGTCTGACTCCATGACTGCCCTTGGGGTTCAGGAAGACGACGTTTTGACGCTGAGGCGTGAGAGGAGCCAACAGCTGTATGGGCGATCCAAAAACATTATGATTCATTTTGAATAATCTTAGATTAAAGTATAATTTCAGGACATGGCAACACACACACGCACGCACGCACGCACGCACACACACGCACACACCAGTTTCCGGGCGTTTGACCAGTAGGTAACCCTGTTTTGCAGCTTAGGGATACTCAAACACACACGCGGGCGCGAACGCACGGGAGAGAAAGAGAGAGAGAGAGAGAGAGAGAGAGAGAGAGAGAGAGAGAGAGAGAGAGAGAGAGAGAGAGAGAGAGAGAGGAGAGAGAGAGAGAGAGAGAGAACTCAGAACTTGAAACTGAAAAAACCCTTAAACGATCAAGGATTGAGATTTCAGGCAGAGCCTATTCTTCCAATCTGTCCTTGGAGAGAGAGAGAGAGAGAGAGAGAGAGAGAGAGAGAGAGAGAGAGAGAGAGACGAGTGACGAGTGCGCATGAATGCACACACACATGAACGCATCCATGAAACCCAAATTCACAACACACTCAAATCGAGTTTATCTAAGCTAAACATGTATTTTCAGAAGAAAATGATGGAAAGTTTTGCATTTCTCAGTTTAGCATTTGACAGTTTGACACTAAATCTTTTAATTTTGGTAACATTCCTACGCCTTTTTCTTTTTGTACTTTTACTATAACTTTTAGTACGAGCATCTAATTTCTTTCAGACGTGTACAAGTGAATGTTCATGTTCATGAGTATATTTTTAACGGACATTTTGGAAGTCTGTTATTTAGAAAAAACATTTCTGATAATGAGACATACGCGAAAACAAATTGTCTTTAAAATTAAAAAAATACGGATTCACGAGCACACACACACACGGTTAAACCCATTTTGCTGCTTAAGAACACACACACACATACACATATACACTGGGCGCGTGCGCCCGCGCGCGTTTTTATGCATGCAAGCACATGCGCGCACATGTGTGCACAATAAAAACACACACAAAAGCACAGGAGTGCGACACACACACACGTGCGTGCGCATGTACGCACAAAAAAAACACGAGCATGGCACAGAGAGAGAGAGAGAGAGAATATGTCACGCGACATCATTAAAACCGAAAATACAATTTCATTTTGCATAGCAATTTCTCGCTGGGCAGAGGCCAAGAAAACTGCTGGTGGTTTTCAGAAGATCTCGCACAACAACGTAGTTTCACGCAAAAGCTCATCGTGATTTCAGCGGTGTCAACTAACTGGTTGTTCCTCTATTGAAAGCAAGTCTACGGACATTTTATGTATGTATATATACATACATATATATATATATGAATTCCAAGGATAAGTAATATAATACACTTATAAATTGCAAGGATAAGTAACCGAGTACCATTCTAGCAATTTTCAGAACAGCTTGGTGTTGCAATGACTGCAAGAAATAGTGAATTATGAACAAAACTTGCTCTTATGTCTTAGATTGAAAACATAGTGAATTATATATATATATATACATGTGTGTATATATATATATGTGTATATATATATATATATATATATATATATATATAATATGCTGAACAATTAAGTAGTGGGGGAAAACAAGTGCATGTTAACAATTCTTCCATCACTACAGTAGTGATTTGGCAAAGACTTGAAATTGAGAGGAGAAATAAATAAGATGAAGTAAATGGAAAAATGTGTATCATAAATATGAAAACCCTTTCACTAGCTGCATGAGGAAACTATCGCAATCTCTGTCGAAGGCAGATCTAATGTATCGCCCTACTCCGAGGCCTTTCGTCTGCTGAATCGGACTCATCAGGGAGACACGGCTGATTGTGTCTGTGCTCCTGGCGTCAGATAGAGACACACCACAGTCCATAATTCTGTGGTGTTCCGACCGCCAAGGGTTCGAAAAAGAATCCAACAGCACCCCCCCAAAGCAGCCAGCAAAAGGTAATAGAATTAAAAAAAAACGAAAGTGTGGAGAGGAAAAAAAAAGTTGTTGAAAACTAAAAACATTACGCAAACAGTATACAATGTAAGGGACAATCTTTGAGCCTATACTTGAGGATCCATTTAAGGACGCAAGGGAGATCAAAAGATATGGAACAGTCTGAGTGGTCAGCTCTCTGCTATTCAATAACCCAAGCATTGTCAGCGGCTAAGAATTGTGCAGAACAACCTTTCCTTGGATCTCCTAAGAGATGCAATCACCCACTGATTGACCAAACAATTAATGCTGAACAGTTAAGTAGTGGGGGAAAACAAGTGCAGGTTAACAATTCTTCCATCATTATAGTAATGATTTGGCAAAGATTTGAAAATTGAGAGGAAAAAAAAAAAAAAAAGTTAAGATGAAGTAAATGGGAAAATGTATATCATAAATACGAAAACCCTTTCATATATATATATATATATATATATATATATATATATATATAGAGAGAGAGAGAGAGAGAGAGAGAGAGAGAGAGAGAGAGAGAGAGAGACAGACAGACAAACAGACAGACAGACAGAGACAGAGAGAGAGATATCACGGTCCGACAGAACAGAAACAGGAAAGAAAGACCCTTCAGCTACTTGTCTAATACATCCTTCTACCAAAAAAAAAGAGAAACGATTTTGATATTTTCTTGTATGTTTTGTTTTTTTTTTTTTCTTCTTTTTTTTTCTTTTTCTTTGTGTGTGTGTGTGTGTGTGTGGTGTGTGTGTGTGTGTGTGCGTGCGTGCGTGCGTGCGTGCGTGCGTGCGTGTGTGCGTGCGTGCGTGCGTGCGTGCGTGCGTGTGTGCGTGTGTGTGTGTGTGTGTGTGCTCGCGCGCGCGCGCAAAACATCTTCCGTGTCAAGCTCTCTTTTCTTTGCAAAGTATCTATTACCGACGGGCTCATACAGAGTGCACGCGTTAGTCAAAAAGAAGGCAAATAAAAACACACATACAAACCAAAGAGTAAATAAATGCAGCTATTTATATACAATACAAGACAGACAAGTGTATCTTTCACAGATAAGAGTCTTCTTCAGCACATAAAAATGTGCAAAACTGTAGCCCCAGATAGCTGTAGGCAATATTGACAAATACGTCTTCCTTTAGTTTCAGTTTTAGTTTCATCAACGTGTCACTGCGTGCTGACAAGTCCATATACGCTGCACCACATCCGCGAAGTTTCGAGAGCACACTGCGCATGATATCAAGTTGAAGGATAAACAACATTAATGACTAAGATGAGAGAATTCAGGAAGACAGTTTTCTGGCTAGGACTTAGCAGATGTCTGAGCAACGCATTAGCCCAACACGCTGGTCATATGACGAACAACATGCGCAAAACAATACTTCCCTGACAACGGTCAACAAGAGAAGACAGCAGTAAGTTTACTCTATTCCACGTAAGAGAAGAAACTGTCGGTTTCTCTAAGGAACAATTTGGGGCACATCTATATGACCATTGGCTCTGAGGTCTGCACAGAAGGTCTGCAAGCTGGTTTGTCTGTCTCTATTCTGGCTCAAGTGAGGATTAGTATCCTTGCAGTGACAGTGCCTATCATATCAAACAAAAACGAAAACCCTGAAATTCCGTAACAGAAGACATATGAGTCGGTTTGTTTGTTTGTTTTATTTCTTTTCTTCTTATCAGTCCAAACACAACTGACTTGCCTGAAGGAGTTTTGATTTTAGCAATACTCAAGGAAATATTAAGACTTTGTATTTCATTGTATCTCATTGTGTAACGTCCCTGCACTCTCTGTCAGTTTTGTAGATAGATAGATAGACAAATACATAGATAGATAGATATACATACATATACGCCTGAGCAAAAAGAGTGTCATCAAACACCAATCACACAACGAAACCACGATCATTGTTATTAGCAACTATCCTCGCCACAAATTCCACAGCCCAGTTCTGACGATCTTTAAATAAGACTCCACGCCATAAATTCTTTGAACCGCTTTAAACGAACATTCGTCCGTCCGAAAAAAAAAAAAAACTCTTTTCTTTCCCGTATCTTAATTTCGATTTATGAGGGTAACAAGAACAGAAGCAAAGTGGGTATTGACCTTTCAATAGTAACTCAAAAGCTTTAACAATGAATGGACATGATTCTTTAAAGTTATTTGTGGAAGAAGATTTTCTATACTTTGCCTTCCAAGAGTTTAAGGACAATTTTGCAGACAATCCCCAAACTTCAAAAAAAAATCTTGTAAAGTCTACACATAAAACATCCCCTTGGGGTGTACTCAGTACTCCCAGCGAGTGATCGACATAGCTTTGCCATTTAGTGCTTGGCTCTAAGACAGCATGAAAAATTCAGCGTTGGAGATTTTAATTCAGCTCTTTCCTCGTACAGGCAAACGTGGAAAGAACTCTCACAATTCCAAATGGCATGCGTGTCCAAGAATGAAACCTTAATGGAGTCTGAAAAGCTTTTTTTTTCCCCTAGGACCTAACTTGAATCTTGTTTGCTGGTATCCTCTGACCGGATGGATTTTGTTAAGTTGGTGGCTCCTTTAAATCAAGTAAATAACTCATAAACATGAGGAATTAGTTCAGTGTTAGAAAAAATCAACTTGCTGAAGTGTCTGAGACCAATAAAAGATTTGATGCTTCGATGATTTTTCACTGGCCATAATATCTGTGGGGGCAAGACGAGAAAAGGTTCACGTTTCTTTATTTAAACCCAGCCCTCATTTACACTTTCTCTTCTCTATTCATACCCACCTCCACCACCCTCCCCTTCCAACTCCGTACTCATACACTACACAAACGCTTATGCGCAAGGATGTGTACAGCAATCTAGATGAAAGAGAGACAGACAGACAGACAGACAGACAGAGAGGCAAACACAGACAGACAGACAGACAGACAGACAGACAGACAGACACAACTGACAGACAGAGTGACTGACAGAGAGAAGGTCAGACAGACAGACAGACACACTGTTAGATAGGCTGAACGGTAAAATACTATTCAAGTTACATGCAACAAAAGAGAGAATTTTTCACATTCAAGTTACATGCAGAACTAGAAAATTAAAGAGACAGAGAAGAAGAGTTTCAGACCTGCCCACACGGAAATGGTTCACATAGCACTAAGAGAGAGAGAGAGAGAGAGAGAGAGAGAGAGAGAGAGAGAGAGAGAGAGAGAGAGAGAATAGACCATCAAGCGATACCATCAATGTCAAACAATACATTGAGTTATGTGTACCGTTTTATTTCTGTGCTGAAAATGGCACATGGAACTTTTTTTTTTCATTTGCGTTCCCGACACTGCTATTAATGAAAAGACTGATTAATGAACAAAATGTTTGTTGTAAGTATTGAGTGTATCATTTCTATTTATTTATTCTATATAAGTGGTTTAGGATCATTTGTTTACTTTCATGTATGACTCTTATTTTACCAAACAAATATTATTTTAAACGCTGTTTGAAAAACATTGATAGTTCAGAATTCTTTTGGAAGCGAAGGTAACTGTTCCAGTGTGTACAGGCAAACAGTATGAGGCTTGATTTGTAAAGACCAAGCAAACAACGAAGGTACGCGGTCTTCACTTTATTCTGATGTATGTCTTCAAACACATAAAGAAATGGATACTTAAACGCAAAAAATAGAACTACTGAACCGCCAGACTTAGGGAAAAACATAGACACAACACGTTTCCAAACACTGGTTCTTCTTCAGACTGGACTAACGGCATTCATATTTTTTTTTAACAAAGGACTAACAAAAGATACGCATCTCTTAAATCAGATGTAAACTGTTGCTGTTATGTGTTTCAGTTTCCATCTGTCATCACCCCACTTTGAAACCGAAAGTGGTCGAGTTTCAAATGTGAGATTACATTACATGTTCGTTTTATCTTAAGAGTGATGCATATGTTGCTCACCCAGGAGGATTTCCTTGCAGTCACGCAAGATACAGTTCTATTCACTTCTTTGTGTAATGGGCAAATTGTCAGTATCTTCAACATCTAATACAGACTTATTCGAACATGAAGGAAATTTAGGCAAAGAAAAAAAAACCCACACCATTGAAATCATCAGTGACAACACTCATACAGATGTTTATCATGAGGAATGTTTTCACTTACAGTGAATGGCAAGTAAGGGAAAAACCACATTAAAAACATAATTATGCTTACAGACCAAGGTGCCTGGTTTGTCCTGTACAATATCGGTGACATGGTCCGCTTCAAGCGAAGTCATCGCTGCCAACATACATACACACATGATGTCAGTGATACTTCTATAGCACGATTTTTTGCTACACCATTGACTAACCTTTCCCCAGTCAATTTTGTAGTCTGCCCCTAAGACTTACGTGAGAGTAGAAGGTCCAGTAGAGGGTCATCACCAGCTTCCTGATGTCAGGGGTTAGTAAGTATTAACACTTCACCTTTAACATTTTGTGTCACACACTATGTGGTCAAGATACGTTTTGTACTGATGGGGTCGTAAGTTTAACGATCACAAAAAAAAACTTTTCATGCTTACACGGGGTATGTTTTTAGGCATTCAGTTACTGGTAGAGTGTGTTTTTATATTAATCGTCTTCTATCTCTGTCCTGTTCAGGACCTAGCCTGTATTGCAACTGAACTTCTCAGTCCTTGACAAAGATGAAGCTCAAAATGAGAATCAGAGACAGAGAGAGAGAGAGAAAGAGACAGACAGACAGACAGAAAGACAGACAGACAGACAGACAGAGAGACATACAGACAGACAGAAAGACAGACAGACAGACAGACAAATAGACGGAGGGAGTGAGGTATCTTATTTCTTTCCTTCGAGAGATTTCTATAGACGTATGAAAGAGTTACGATCCAAATCCTCTGGATGAGACTGTCACCAAGCTGAACGTGATGCCATTGAAACGTTCCACCAGATCGTTAGACAGAGCACAGTACACTTATGTATGTATATACAAACTGAAGGGAAAGAAAACGAGAAGTCTATCGAAGTAAACAGAGTACCGCAGTCACTCAAGATCCCCCGGAATAATCTTTCTCCGAAACACAGCCACCCATGCTTTTTGCCATTGCCACTGTATCAAAGGACTCTCCAAATACAATTTCTTGGGAATGGAGTGGCCAACTCCGTAATTGTAAGTACCCACCAAAATCCATTTCAAGATGAAGAAGAATTGTGTAAATGAGTTCGTTTACAATCCGCTTCATGGGAACGCAAGTTCTTGGCAGGTATGAAATGGCGTGTAGAGAGCGGACAATCTTTTTTCTTCTTGTCTGTTGACAAACATCACAAGTTTTGCAATATTCATGTACAGAACGACGAACTATGGGTCAAGGGTAAAAAGCCACAAAAATATTTTTGCGTGTTAAATGGAACACCATAATGACCCGACATAATGCAGTCACACGCAGCACACAACACGGATACACAAAGTAACCATGGATTAAGAATCTGCCTCATACACCGTGAGCGTCCTTAAACTAAACACACACACTTCCGAACACTGTCACCCACAGCAAACAGACCAGTTGACAAGCAGTAATAAAGTGCTGTACCATTTCCCTGGAGCTTCATAGCGGGGTTTCACCACTGGATCTTGTTTCTGTAACTAGCAGGATCTAACCTGGTAACATTCGAACCTAGAAGCGTCGGCATTGACAAAGACTTGCTCTCTTGTTTCCTTTTTTTTTTCTTGTAATCTTGATATTACAAGACCAGTGTTCTGGACAGATAGTGCGTAGGGAAACATCAGCTATTCTTGGAAGGTTGCACAAAAGCAAGTCATTGAAAGGGTCCTCAATGACACATAAGTTTTTTCCCCCCCCCCCCCCCCCCCCCCCCCCCCCCCCCCCCCCCCCCCCCCCCCCCCCCCCCCCCCCCACCCCCCCCCCCCCACCCCCCCCCCCCCCCCCCCCCCCCCCCCCCCCCCCCGGAAAATAAAGACAACACACATTGATCCAGCATAGGGAAAGACCTCAACTTCTTTCGGAATATAAAAGAAATGCGTCTCTTACCTCTTGCTGTGCAACCTGTGTCACGTAAAGCACTTCTACCATTTGCATACACTTGATGTAGGATACATTGATATAAGTTTAACTGGCCGAGACGTCTTTCTGTCGCTCCTGAGGCTAAGACTTACAAAGGAAGGGCTGTCTCATTCGATTCTGGTAATCCCCCTTCGCAGCAAAAATGTGTTATATACTCTCAAAACTAACAGGTAGAGAAGAACGAATAATAATAATAAAAAAAAAGAAATTAAAAAAGAGGGGAATAGAAGGAAATTAATCAATATAGAAATTAAAAGATATCGCCTAATAATAAAATCATTCAAACATCAATCTCCACTCCCCCACGAAAAGAAGAGGAGAGCAATGTAAATATGCTTTTCATATCTGTTTCATGAATCCTTCGAATGTGGACAACTGAGGTTCAATGCGATCAAAATATTCTATTCAGTTCCCTTACCCCTCCCATCCCTCCATCCTATTGCCTCCGCCCCATCCTAAATCTAGCACTTCATCTCTCTCTCTCTCTCTCTCTCTCTCTCTCTCTCTCAAATATTATTATCATCACTATATTATTGTCATGTTATTATCAATTCTGTAGTACTTGTAGTAGAGGTGGTGGTGGTGGTGGTGCAACTATCATCTTTATCATTATTATTATCATTGCTATTATTATTATTATTATTATTATTATCATTATTACCATTATCATTATTACCATTGGTGTCGTTGCTGCTGTTGTTATTTTTAATCTGTCTTCTCTTCTCCTAAGTTCTATTCCATAGTTTCAAATGTTCCCACATGCCATATTTTCACCCACATCGAAGAAATAAGTGACTCTGTGTGTGTGTGTGTGTGTGTGTGTGTGTGTGTGTGTGTGTGTGTGTGTGTGTGTGGGTGTGTCCTTTGTTTCCAATTTTTGATTGGTGTTTGTCCTGCCCGAATAAGTCCCATAAGGACAAAATGGCTGTGCCTGTTTTGTAAGTTGTTTATTCCTTCCTTTGGCAGCTCATTAACTTCATTTTGGCTTTGATGTTTCGATTTTCGCCAGCAGTTATCTTACTCTGAAACCAATACATGTATGTCAAACAGGTCACAAAACCCCCAACGGTACAGACAAAGCCTACAGAACGCGCGAACCAGATGAGCAAGCCCAGCCGACGATCTAGCATCACAGACACTTCACGTCACATGAGATGGAGATGGAGGTGTAAGGAGAGGAGACAAGAGTGCTAAGAGGAACTGGATCTCGGCCAAGAAGCTCTCACACTCAACAGGACATCGACCGGGCCAGGAGAGTTCAGACAACTGATGCCCGACTACATAGGTCATCATTGCCTTGTACGAGACATCTTCCGAACTCAAAACTGCGTTTGTGCTCCGAAATACGTGTCGAGAAAGGTTTTATTCACGATGTTCGGTCCCAAGACATTATGTACTTTACCGAAATATTGGTTGCAACCGATGTCAGCTTTGAATCATATCGTGACTTTGTTTTATTTAAATTCAGTCAGTGTTTTCTGACATCTCGGCGAAGCATACTTTTCAACTGGTCCCTAAAAGTATGATCTTAGGGGGCTGATGCGCTGGTTAGACATCTGCTAAGTAGTAGCCACGAGACCCTCTTATTAAATTCTCTCATCTTAGTTATTAATTCATTTATCCATCAGCTTAAAATCATGCCCAGTGTGGTCTCAAAACTTAGCGGATGTGGTGTGGCGTATATGGACTAGTCCGCACGCAGTGACGCCGCCTCCTTGATGAAACTGAAACTGAAACCGAAACTATTTACATTCAAAGTGTCTAAGCTGTTGCACTGTGGTAGATATTCAGGTAGAGTGAATATATTCAAGTTACAACTGATCACATCATTGTTATCATCATATGGGATAAAGTCTTGTCTTACACAGATAAGCCCGTTTAGGTGCATTAAATGTTGTTCTTGCGTTCCTCCTAGTGACTCAAACGACAGGAATGGATGGTCTGATGGATCTGGCATAGAGTTATCAAGATATCGTCACAAGCAGGGACCTGATTTGCGGTTTTCTTTTTCATATTTTGTTATGATGTGTGGTGTTTTCAACCCACGAGAACCACTCTTTTGTCGGCAAGATACACATCAATTTAAGTGGGTTTGCTTGGCTGGAACAAGACGTTGTGGGTGTAAAAAGTTTTTGTGAGTATGTTGAAACAAAGATAGATCTATGTGTACAGTCAAGAATGGCTCTGAGCTGTAACAGAAGGAGAAACAATCCTATCATTTTGTCATTTAAAACAGTGTGTCAATGATTCGTAACAGAATATATGCATTCCCTTCTGAACACTAGAAACAGAAAATGAAGACACTTTTTGTTGCATGCCCTGTATATTCGGATATAAGGATGAAATTTAAAAACAAGAACATTAACAACAAAACAAGGAAGAAAAATAAAGACAAAAATCAGTATTTGTGTCGTTTGGAATGTTGCTTCAAACTGGAAATGAACAGCATCAGTGAAATGCATATTTCACGGGTAATGTTAATCAAAAACATCCATATCACAGAATGAATCGTGGTGATGACTGTGGATGTGATGAAGCTGTTGGTGATAATGTGCTCTGTAACGATAAGCATGTTAATTCAATCTATGAAGCCTATCAAGGCAATAATGATTTTTCGATACTTTGCCCTGTATTTCGATTTATTTTACTTTTTATTTGCCTTGCAGCGTAACGAGTATCTCCTCTCCAATGGGTTTCCATATCGGCATGCGACTGATGAACAGTATGCCGTCTGAATATGAATCTCTCTCTCTCTCTCTCTCTCTCTTCTCTCTCTCTCTCTCTCTCTCTCTGGCTGGCTGGCTCTCTCTCTCTCTCTCTCTCTCTCTCTCTCTCTCTCTCTCTGGCTGGCTGGCTGGCTGGCTCTCTCTCTCTCTCTCTCTCTCTCTCTAGTTTCTATCTCTCTCTCTCTCTCTCTCTCTCTCTCTCTCTCTCTCTCTCTCTCTCTCTCTCTCTCTCTCTCTCTCTCAAATAACACTCATCTGCCGACAATAGCAAACCGAAGTACACTCAAGCTGACAAAGGGTTCCTCCAATGATAATCCTCCGCCCTGGCTGGAACTACAGACCTCTCTAAATTCATGACATTCCTGCTAATGATACTAGTCGCAAATGAGAGCCAATTTCCTCACTCATGAAACGTAGAGGGAGAGGAGCCAGGAAATTAGAGCTGGGCTTGACCTGGAAAGGCCTTATGACGCCAGGAACCTCAGCAAGTTAGTTGCCCTGCGGCAGTCACGCTCATCCTTCTCACTCCTGGCCTTCGACAACAGTCTAAGAGTTCCATCGACTTTTTTATTAACACAGAAATCAACTTTCAATTCATGTTCAATTCTTCACTATGTAAAGTACTTCTTCTCTCCAGAAGTAAAGACAAAACACATGTGACAGTTCCATCCGGTACTTTCCCATACTGAAACGACAGTCAGGATTCCTTCAATAGAAAACAGATATCTCGGTAATGCCTTCGCCTTCAGTGGTTTCCAGCACCAGCCATAGGTGATTATGGACTACGGAAGCAGGGTGCATTCTGTGTATTGACTGCCACACTCTTTTGTTCTTATGAATTGTTTTTCATCACGTCTTTCTCCAGCTAGTAGTAAAGGCAAGATCTGACAAAGGACAATCTTTGGCACTACTCTCCTCTTCCGCTGCGTAGCTCTTTCTATTCTAATGTAGTTCAAGAACTGTTTAAACAGTAATAACAGAATGTTTTACTGTACAGGCGCATGAGGAGTAAAAGTAAGGAATGATATCTCAAAGAAATTTCCAGACGCAGCAGCGAAAGATGTATAACACCTGCATGAGAAAGTGGAATCTCCTGCCTCAGAAACTGAGAAGAAAGGGCTGTGGGCAGACCTGAAAGCTCAGCACACGTGCCCTCATCAAAGCACAATCTGCAAAAAGAGAGGCAGCCAAAAGAAAAGCCAAGATTACTCTTCAGAAAGCCCTTCTAACTCGCCAAGAAGCTGTTCCAGCAGCCAGAACTAGGGACACGCACAGTGGACATAGAAACTCTCGAGCAGCATTGCATTTCAGGACCACCGTCCCACTTCCGTTCATCTCAGTCCCTGACTTCTGATTTGTGCGTATCCTGTTATTCCTCTGATTTTAAGAATTCCCTGCGCCACGTATAGTGCCCCCTGAACTTTTCATATTCTGCCAGTTTTTTTTGTTGTTGTTTTTTTTTACCTTAGGCTAGTTTGATCTCACAACCTTGCCCCCATTGTCTCCGAGCATGTTTAATACCTAGATTTTTCCAACTTTGTGTTTCGCAAAGATGGATTTCGGGGGTAGCTTGAGCTGTGCTTGGCGAAATCACGTGAGACACCAGTCTATTTCCTTGTTGATTTTGACCTCCACTGTTTTCACTGAACTAGAATCTGCGGGTAAATACGTCACGTCTCAGGAAAGAAAAATATTATTAAAAGAAAGAAATACATTAAGACACCCAAAAGAACTAAATAAAAGCAACCAAATGAACATGCCAAGTAATCATGAGTTGGTGAGTGAACATTCTCTCTCTCCCTCTCTCTCTCTCTCTCTCTCTCTCTCTGCCCAGAGACCTCAATCCCTACCCCCACTTATATTCTATCTCTCTCCCAACCTCTCCCACCCCCTCTCCCCCCCCCCCCTCTCTCTCTCTCTCTGCCCACACCTCAGTCCCTCCCCCACTTGTATTCTATTCTCTCCCAACCTCTCCCATCCCGTCTCTCTCACTCCCTCTCTCTCTCTCTCTCTCTGTGTCTCTCCACCCACCCACATCCAGCAGTCTCCACACACCCTTGCACCTGCGTGTGCATTTATGCCTTTGCTCGCCAGCTCCTTTCCCCTGTTCTCTGTTGTGTCCTTTTCAGCATCAGGCGCACCCAATTTCCTCTGATGCCTGAAAAGCTGTTACGCTGGATGTTGAGGGGGGGGGGGGCGGGGAGGAGGTAGGGTGGAGGTGGGGATTAATGCTTCTATCGATTTATGTTTTTTACATTGATTATGTTCTTTATGATCTTCGTGATTGAAGACACAGCGGAGACTGAATCGGCTGGAGATCGTAATCGTCACACCCTTAACAGCGCTGTCTTACGTTTCAGGTGCTGTCGCAAGAAATATCTAATCAAAGAACACAGCGTGCAGGTTGGTGGTATTTTCTTGCCAATTAATGAATAACCTGTTATCATGGTCAGTTTTTTATCATCCTCTTTATATTAACTCACCCGCATAATCGTCTTTTCAAGCAGGCCTGACCCTAGCATCCTCATCATTATCTTCAGCATCATCAAAACCATCTTCATCGTTATCGTCATCGTCAGTGTCATCATTTTCTCATGAGCGCACAATCCATTATTACGACACATATAATCACCTGCTCTTCCTTAATCATAAGCATCGTCATCAGCAGCAGCATTCGTGTTGTTGCTCAGGAGGTTCTCATTATAATCAATATTATCATAATAACAAAGCATTTTTAAAAGCGCCTTGCCAAAGGTACTAGGCGCTAACAATCCACCCCTCCCCTGTACACAACGGGCTGCCTACCTGGGTAGTGCCGACTGAAGAGCTGCCTGCCTGCGCTTCATTCAGTCATTTCCCGTGTCATCCAGTCAATATCGTTCACTCACTTTCCTTATTTCCTTCATTCTATCAATTTCTCACGCAGGGTGCATGCTATGTTTAACGTGTCATCCATACCAACGGCCAAACTGGCCTTCTCTTCATCATCATCAACGATAACCAAAATGACAACTCTGGCATTGTGATCAGGAGCACTGGTATTATCAACAGCAGCTGCAAAAGCTGGATAGATTAGTAGCAGCTGTTACCTCAACAATAGCTGCATTAAGTGAATAAACAATGACAAACAGCTGCAACTATAACAAAACAATAATACAACATTAACGACCATTCAGAAGACACAGCAGACGACTGTGACGACCCAAAGAGGATGGAAAGGCGTGTAAACAACAGCAGCTATGCTAAAAGCGAGACTACGGAGCAAGAGCTCACCAGAGAACAATAAAATAGATTAAAGAAGAAAGAAAGAGTGAGTAAAGAAAAGCGACTGCATTGAAGATTAGAGGAGGAGGAGGAGGAGGAGGACGAGAACGAGAAGAAGAAGAAGAAGAAGAAGAACAACAACAACAACAACAACAACAGCAACACAACAACAAAGAGAAGACTATGGCAATCATAATCATGATGATCATCCCTCCTCTCCCTCCCTCCCCCCCCCCCCCCCCCCCCTCTCTCTCTCTCTCTCTCTCTTACCCGTCAACAGCAAAACAACAGGATAGCAAGAAGAAGAAAAACCGCGAATGATTTACGCCTTGTAGTAAACAACACTGGCCGGGAGCTTCCAGAGGCTGATTAAGGCACTGAACCGACGGCAGCCCCAGTCATCCACGCCATCCACAGTGATAGCTTGATGTCTTATCAACCTGCAGCTAAAAGCCGGACAAACAGCCCTTGTGCGCATCGTCCTCAGCTGCTTTGGGCGGCAGGAGGGGGTGGGGGGTAGGGCAGGGTGTGGGGGTGAGCGAAGTGGGGAGCCGATTCTCTCCCCCCCTTTTTTTTTTTTTTTTTTTGGACCGTATTTGCATTGTGATGACCCGTTCTCTTGCATGAGAGTGTGAGGTACACACGCAGCCATGGAGCATTCAGAGAAGGCCGTTGTTTCTGAGGCAAAAAAATTCACGGTGGTATTGGACAAAGAGATTTTCTTTCCGACCTATGGAGGTCTGCCTCCACCTTACCCAAATGACTACGTAGCCACGCTATTGAAAAGTTAGCAGTGTATTGAATATAGAACTTGAAAACAGTCACAAATCAGTCAAATTAAAGATTGCTCCATGTTTCCCTTTCTTTTCTTTCAAGCAGGTAGGTTCCCCGGCAATCTAGCATCATGAAACAACGGCTGACCGGCGGCATTTCAATCACTTTTCACTTCATCGTAGAAAGTAACATTTACGTACTTTACTCTTACTTATGATTTATTTCAGAGAGCAATGTTCATGCCTTTACCTTTCCGAGCGAGTCGACAAGGTTGTAAGAAAAAAGGCAAAGAGAGAGAGAGAGAGAGAGAGAGAGAGAGAGAGACGGTACTGTCCACAAAGCATCGCGTGGAACGTTTTTCTCAGGGAAAACCCACGGCTAATGATGGCTAGTTCTTCGTTTGCGAAGAGTAGTGGGAAGTTCCCGCCAGGGATGGGCGGCACGCCCTTTGATGACCAATTCGTCCAGTTCGTGATCTATAGGATCTGTGGCATTGTGGGCAGGTGTAGATCTGGCCTGCGTTGTTGGGCTTCGGACCTGGGTCTTCCCTTCTCCTTCTCTTCACCTGGACAACCGTGCTCCATCGCAGCAGGGCTTCCTTCCCGCCGAGATAGCTCAGCAGGCTGAGACGGTCCCCGGCAACTATTGGGTTGTAGGTGTCACATCGGAGTTTCCTTCTCCTATCGTTTGGCTCAAAAGCCCGCTGTCGGAAGAACGACAGCTATTTCCCCATAGTTGCAGCACGGGAACAGAATGTTCAGCCATGACCATGGACCCAGGGTCTGCGCACGACGAGGCTCTCCTCTACTCCTGGCCCTCGGTGGGTCTGGAATCAGAGTTGTTCTTCTCCTAGATGAACTGCCTGTCAAGGCTAACAAGTTCCGTCTACCCGGGTTTGAAATCAGAGTTGTCCTTCTCCTAGATGAACAGCCGTCCCAGGTTCACGAGTTCCATCTGCTCGTAGCAACCGGTTATGGCACCGATGACCCGCCTCGCCCCTTTCCTCTCTGTAGACAACGGGTTTGCCGGGGTTAGAAGCTAAACCACACGGGAAGGCCAGGAGTTGGACTTGGTTGTCAGAGGCTATATTTTGCGCTTTGCCACACGAGGAGCACTTTTTAGGCTGTGGGATCTAATCCCCACATCCACCCCTCGGCTTAACAACCCTTCGTGTAACCCCCACGGCTAATAACAGGCAACAAAACCATAACACAGGCTTTTCTCTCTCGTATGGTTTGGGACGATCGTTTCATGAACAGAAACCGTTGCGGTCTAAGTTACATATTCAGTCCTGGTCAATTAACACTAAAAGGTTTGGAATAAAATATTACCTTGATTTTGATGCTAAACTATTTTTCCTTTTACACTTACAACGAGAGCTTAGTTTAAAACGACAATTTTCGCTACTAAAATAATATAGCTTCTGTACCCAAATAGCACAAAGTGCCAAAATTGTGTGAGACCTCAGAAAAGATTATCTGCACTGAAGTATGCAAATAAATCCCATTTTCACATTTAGGTTTTTCCCTTAACATAACTGTATCATAGGTTAACAAGATTAAAAATGGGAAGAACCAGGAACAAGGTTGTTTCAATTTCCTAAGAATTTTTCGTTTCTGTCTTTGTTCATTATAAGAATATGTGTTAAAATGTATGTCTTGCAACGTGATTCCTCTTGCTCTGTAAACTGCCTGCAAGAGATCTGTTCCAGATTTTTTTTTAAAGAAAAAAGAAGATAACGCTTGTCTTTCTGTTGCAGATAGAATTACTTCTCTGAGTTCACTGGTCAAGCAACTAGATC
>JADBJO010005841.1:74480-94480 GCA_016801955.1 Conus betulinus
AGACCAGTCAATGAGAGCTTCAGCCCGCAGAAGATCGTAGGTTATTTGGGACAGAATTGTGTAAGACTGAAAAACAAGCAGCCCAGGGTTATATTCCTTCACCTGACACCTAAATTTCGGAAAAGGAGGTCGGCGACGGAAGCCTTCAGGACTCTTCGAAACTTTCTGATGCATTTTGATGAATTTTGAAACCAAAGCATAACAGCAGGGAAAGACTTTAGAAACAGTTTTGGTTTCCACTTTCTCCGTTAGTTTCAATGCGAGGTGACTGAAGGAGGACACTGAACGGCCCAGCGGCCTCGTGTTCATTCAACACCAATTGTGCGCCGAACACGAGAAGATAAGTTATTGTTCGTTCTTTGTTTTCATTGTCCTAAATGTTTGTTTTACCTGATCAAGAACTACGAAGACGAAATGTACCGTGTTTTATCCTGTAATCTGTTTGTCTAATTTGTCCAGCGAAACCAGTAGCTTTTCCTTTTGTAATTTCCACATGCTTATGTCCTGAACATAGAATAGTCGTACGACACGAGGATCCACAGAAGTAATCACAGATGACAGCCTTGCGGAGCTGTTTTTTTACCTGGATCCTGGTTAAAAACCCCCCCCCCCCCCCCCCCCCCCCCCCTCCCGAGTCTTCCATAGATCCACATCAAAATGTCGCGGCTTCTTCCTCGAGTCACATTTCATCGTTCCATTAGGTTTGCTTGAAAGTGGGTCTTCAGAGAGAAAAAGCCCCACCTCACAAAAGACGACGAAGTGTTTCAGCCTTGACCTCTGAAAGGGGCCACGGAACGCCCAGTTCATGACTTCCAGATGCCAGAAATTGTGATTCAGAAGTAATTCGTTCGCTGCCGAGATTTGAACCTGCGTCTTCTGGATGGTTTGGCATCTCAAGGCCAAGAAGCCTTGTGCTGCCATGTTTCGGATGGTAATGAATCCCCGGGCCTGCGTCAGCCCGGTTTTAGTTTGATGAGGTCTGTTGGCCGCAATTAACGTCACGGTGTCTAACTTACCGCCTGCAGATTAACCAGGAAAACCCGAGTCTTCCAGCGTCATTCATTTCCACCGGTCTTGGAGGGTGTGGCTCTAATTTCCGCAATACCAATCAAGCGTGTGTATTACTCGAGTTGAGTCTGGTTTGAAGCTACTCTGTGACAGGAGCACATACTGGGTGTGGCTCTGATTTCCGCGATACCAATCAAGCGTGTGTATTACTCAAGTTGTGTCTGGTTTCAAGCTACTCTGTGACAGGAAGCACATACTTCCTTAACACATATTGAAGCGTGCGTGTGTGTGTTGTGTGTTTGTGTATGAGTGTGAGTGTGCGTGTGTGTGTGTGTGTGTGTGTGTGTGTGTGTGCGCGCGCGCGCGCGCGCGCGCTCGCATAAGCATGTGGGTATGTGTGTGTTTGCGCGCGCGCTTGCAAGTGTATGTGCGTGTTTATGTGTGTGAAAACGTGATGACTGGTATAGGCAAAGCGTTGACGATTTGTATGGTGGAAGAAAATTATCAAAAATGAATGAATGACAACAGTGGCTCTCCGCAAATCAGATTTACAGGAACAAGTGTCCAAGTCAGTCAAGGTCATTACCAGTTAGTAGCATTCATTCGCCATAGAGCGTTTCACAACGCTGCCTACAGCATGTCAATAAATGGCTGTACATTTGAGCTGAGGAAACAGATCAACACAGCCTTTTTTCCCAGCCAGATTACACTATCTGTTCATTAAAAAACAACATGAGAAACAACCAAAATAGTAAATGCCACATTTTTCAACTCGCCACCGTCATCTTCCACTCAGAATTGAAGAGTGATCTCCCTTAGCAGTGGGGTACAAAATGATAGTTTGCTCCCTATAGTAAACGGTGTTGGAGGAGGGAAGGAGGGACGGAGGGGGAGCGGAGTGAGGACTCAGTTTAGGTTAAGGCCCAATATTGGCTCATCTCCCCTATTTTTCTAGCAAAAGGTTCTGAATCCAATTCAAGCGCGCTGTTTTCGCATGACGTGTCAAGCTCTGGTTAGATATTTCGTGAAACTGGCTTCATGAACCAATGAAAGACACTGCTGTTAGACACGTGACTACACCACGACGAGACTGGACAGCGCCATCTCCAAATGTGAGCGTGGAAAAACTGCGTTTCCGGCTGGCTTCTGACTGAGAGTCGAGTGTGCTGGGGATTCAAATGGGAATACTACAACCTCACAGTCGCCGTTCATCCCCCAAACTGACGTTTCTATAAGAGTGATACTTAACATTCCTGACCAGCCTAAGAGATGTCTGTGCCTCTCGCGCCTGGTGGATACTGGGACAGACCCTGAAAAGAAGTGTAGAGAACAGCGCTGTCTGGATGTAGGCTCAGACGGTGACGAAACTTGACAGCATCATCTTCATCGTCTCCCTCTTTACTGGTGATCGTAAAAAAGCCCCTGTTCTGTGGTCCTTCATGTTCTGCCTTCCTAGTGACCTCTGTATTGACTTCCTCTCCCACACCACGCCCCTTGGTAATGTGTGTGATAAAGTCATCAGTGTCGGTACGTTCATTTAGACTGTCGTTAATTGGCCTGCTGGCACTCTCCAGAGAGTGGAGGAAGGTGTGGATGTTGGGGGAGGGGGAGGGGGGGGGGGTAGCGGGGAAAGAGAGAGAGAGAGAAGGGGAGAGGGAGGCGCTCACACCTGTCTCTGCAATCACGCATTTCTGATCGTCTGTGTATCTTGGATAATAACACGCATCACTGACCATCCCCGATGTGACTTGGCAGTAGAGCAGTGTCTCTTTCCCTGCGTCACTTACCAATGACCTGAAATGGGCTGCTCCCTGTGTTGTGAGGCACTAGATCTGCGGCGCAATGAAACCCGGTGTGGCTACCGAAAGGGGAACTGGAACTGACTGGGTACTGAAGACGAGATTGACCGCACAAAGAACAAGCCCGGTTATCAACGAACTTGGAAAAGGGTCAGAGAAAACGACGCATTCTGAATGGTATTTAAGACTGACTTCACCACGTAGGATTTACGTCCGTTGTCGGTGACTGTGCTCACTGTGCCTGCCTGCTGTCGCGCCTCACTTCACAACAGGCCTGTCAAAACACACCTCTTCTTTTCAGGCCAAGAGTCGCCAGAGGGACGCGATCTTGACAGAACTGGTTTTTCCAATAGCTGCTAATCTCACAGGAGTCTCTCTACCCTTCTACCCTCTGCACAGAAACATTTACAAAAGCTAACTTTAAATCAATTTGGATGGCTGCTATGGGCGAGTGATGTCCCCAGTAAACAGATAAATCCGAGCACACTTCAGTTAAGACCAAAAGCTGCTAGAAACTTAGATCACAGGGACGCGATCGCGAGAGAATTGATTTTTCTGACAGGCTCGGGGTCCTACACGTTTCGTTATCCCTTCACCCGCTCCATAGAAACTCGATCAAAGTTAAGTTCAAATGTAATCTGCACATTTACTATGGCTCAGTGGTGTTGCTGACAAACAGGAAAACCCGATTTTGTAAGACAAATATTTGCGCGTTGCTGTAAATGGTTTCTGGAAATGTATCCACTGTTCCCTAACGGTCAGATAGCAAGGTGAAGTATGAAGATCAAATAAAGAAAATTAAAAGAAGAAAAAAAAAAAAACAGAGAGAAAAATAAATCTGCCAACGATTTTTATGGGCTTTTTCAGAAGAATGTAAAAGTGCCACCCAAAACAGGAGCTGCAATTCTCTTCAGCCAAAGTATCGGGAAAGCAGAACTGAAAGCGGTAATAGGAAATACAGGTGAAAGCACGAGAACTGGGTGGGATGTGATACTGAATTGATATACACCACAACACCAACAAGTGAATTGTCGGCAAACATGTCTTCATTTGACGTTACAACCATCGTTATCACAAGTCCACTGACCCTGGGCCACCACTTGAACTGACAGTCCTCAATGGTTCTGTTTATTCTGTCGTTGTCCGACATTCACCAAAGCTCAGACCTGTCCATTTCTGGATGTTGTCTTCTCACTGCTTTTCTCTGTGGCTCTCTTCTTCTGCTTCCTTGTAAAATGCCCTGCAAGATGTTTTTTTTTTCTTTTTGAGGGCGGGATGATCGACACACGTGACCATACCATTTCCATTTCTTCACTATTGTCAGCAAGTCTTCAAAATAACAGACATAAAAATGCACCTTCATGGTTCACTGGGCTAAGCATCACGTGACTGGGAGTTGAGTTAGTGAAGTATGGCTTTTTCAAGCTGCGTCTTAAAAGAAGTAAACACGCCACGTTCCCATGGTAACTGTGATGCGTGCTTTGAGTTTTGAAAGTGCAATGAAATAGTCAAGCAGTCGTGGTTTTTATCACATACACACACACGCGCGCGCGCGCGCGCGCACCCACCCACACACAATCAAACACACGCAACGCGCACGCATGCACGGACAAACACACACACACGCGCGCGCGCCTGACAATGCAAGACATAAAAGAGAGATGTAAAATTACCATGTTCTTCTATTGAACTTGTGCTGCTTTATGACCTTTGATCGATATGACAGAGGCATCAAGTCGTCTTTGATGTCAGTCGCTGCCAGAAGGCCTGTGACCGTCAGATTTCAGAACATCGACTGACGCGAACGTAAGGAAATCGATGGTGGAGTCGATCGCTGAATTTAGTATGACTGAAAATATCTCCGGCTTCTTAACACCATTACTGCATCAGGCTTGATAATCAGCCACAAAACCAATCTCCGGAAGCGCGTGCGTGTTCGTGCGTGTGTGCGTCTGTGTGCGTGTGGGATTGTGAGTGTATGCACGTGTGTATTATGTGTGTGTGTGTATGTGTCTAAGCGTGCATGAAGTAGATCGTCGATTTGCTATTCCAAAAGAAGAAAGGTTATGTAAGGAATAAGGAATGTCTGCAATAGGTGAAGAATTTAATTTTATCATAGAATGTTCTTCATACGTTACTTTGAGCAACACGTACTTGCGAAAAACGATTTCTCTCCCCCAAAATCTGTCTATAATGTTTGTCAGATGATGTCTTCTACTAATCGAAAACAGATGATTCTCTTGTCAAAGTATATTAGATTCTCAAGCGTTTGTAAATTGTTGGTCTATGTCAGCATTGACTAGCAATTTATGTTTTACTTTGGCTTGTTTGTTTTCCTTTTCCTTTGATTGCTTTAAACTCACCCTTCCTCCATACCCCCAAAAGGGGCAAAAGGAGGATAAATATGGTTCTTGTTCCTCTGTGTGTGTGTGTGTGTGTGTGTGTGTGTGTGTGTGTGTGCGCGCGCGCGCGCGCGCGCGGTGCGTGTGTGTCTGTTACACACAGAGAGAGAGAGAGAGAGAGAGAGAGAGAGAGAGAGAGAGAGAGACGGACAGCATATAACAATCTTTATAACATACGTGTGTGTGTGTGTGTGTGTGTGTGTGTGTGTGTGTGTGTGTGTGTGTGTGTGTGTGTGTTGATTTTGTACATTATAGCTTTTTAGCTTTCCCTTCGGGTTTTTTTTAAACTTCCCCTACCGTCTCTTGTTTTTACTATAATTTCCTGAACACCTCTACTTATTCCCAGTTTTCTCCCATTTTCTGTTTTTTCCCCTACCATTTTGTACTTCTCCATAGCATTTCAAACTCCGGACATTTTTTTTTTTATATAGATTCGTCACTACCTTTTCAAACTTTCCCATCGTTTCTTTTATTTTCCTCCCGTTTGGATTCCTTTTCTACCGTTTCTCTCTCGTCCCATCAACTATCTACATTCTAATCATTTTCCGACTCTGGGCAAAACATGCCCTACTATCCCTCCTCCGAAACAAACAAGCAAAATCAAGTGTTTTTTTCGGTCGACGTGTTTCTACGTTTCACTACCTGTTTCTACCTACCCCCCCCCCCCACCCCCCCCCTTTTACTTTTCCCTTCTTTGTTGATAATTACATTACCCACCAACCCTAACTTTTTTTAATTCAATTGATTAAATTGACACGCATAGCTTCACAAAGCAAGATCTGGGATTATCATGTTTTTCAGAGAAGACAACCGACGATAGGAGCCAGGCTGTGCGATTACTGCCCTGACAGGCTGAACTGTCCGCGTTTTTTCTTCTTGGGGGCTGGGGCGAGAATAAGAGACAATGTCTCATCCTCCCTCCATCCCTTATCCCCCTCCCCACCTCTGTCTTGTCTTCCTTTCTGTACCCCCCCCCCCCCCCCCCCCCCACTGATTTCACGCACTACGTCTGTTCTACCCCCCCCCCCCCCCCCTCCTTCCATATGCCCATCCACGTTAGGCTATGCATCTGCGCTCTACCTCCTCACCCACCCGTTTCACGCCCTATATCTGCACCTCCTCTGCCTCGAGAAACACCAACGCCCCCCTCTGCCAAAATACGCCCTTCATCCGTGCTTCCGTTACCCCAATACGCCCACCACGTCACGCCTTCATCTGCACCCCCCTGCCCCGATAAAATACCCACTATGTCAGGCCCTTCATTAGCGCTCCCCCTGTCCTAACGAGACGCGCGCCTTGTCCTTCATCTGCACCTCCCCTGCCCCAATACGCCCTCCATGTCAAGCCCTCAATTTGCGTCCCCTTTGCCCCAATAAAACACCAATCATTCCACACCCTTCGTCCGCTCCCTTGCACCAGAACGACACCTACGTCATATTCTTCATCTAAATCTCCTTTGCCCCAATAAAACATCTACGTAACCGCCCTTCTGTGCCCCCTCCACCCACCCATGTCACGCCCTTCATTTGCGCCCCTTCTGCCCGAATATGTCTACGTAAGTCACGCCCTTCTGTGCCCCCTCCGCCCACCCATGTCACGCCCTTCATTTGCGCCCCTTCTGCCCGAATATGTCTACGTAAGTCACGCCCTTCTGTGCCCCCCCCTCCGCCCACCCATGTCACGCCCTTCGTTTGCGCCCCTTCTGCCCGAATATGTCTACGTAAGTCACGCCCTTCTGTGCCCCCTCCGCCCCCATGTCACGCCCTTCGTTTGCGCCCCTTCTGCCCGAATATGTCTACGTAAGTCACGCCCTTCTATGCCCCTCCGCCCACCCATGTCACGCCCTTCATCCACGTCCCCTCTGCCCCAATACCTCCTTATCCATGCACTTTTGTCCACTACGCCCACTCATGTCACGCCCTGTATCCACGTCCCATCTGTCCCAATACGCCCACGTGCGTCACACTCTTCCTCGATGCCCCCTGTATGCCCAGTCCGTCATGCCCTGAAGTCTTCACTTCCTATTCCTCCACGCACGCCATGCCCTGAAATCTGCGCCCCCTATACCTTCACCCATGCAAGACCCCGAAATATGAGCACACTGTACGCCCACCCATGCCACGCCTTCTCTACCCTGCCCCCACCTATGTCATGGTCTAAAATCCGCGCCTCCCGTACCCAGACCCTTGTCACGCCCTGAAATCCCGCCCCCCCCCCCCCCCCCCCCCCCCCTGTCCTTTACCTCCACTCAAGTTAGGCGCGCGGAAATTCGCAACCCCCCCCCCCCCCCCCTAATTCCCACTCATGTCAAACTCTGAATTCTACGCTCCTTCACCCTGGGGAGGCAGCCTATATGCCACAGGCCCTACATGCCATAGGCCCACCCCTTCCCTGCACTCCAACCTATGTCATGGTCTGGAACCCAGGCCCCCAACCACCACCCATGTCAAGCTCTGAAATCCGCTGTACTCCTTGTACTCCCACATGTTATACCCTGAATCCTCACCCCCTGTACCCGTGTTACGCCCTGCATCTTCATTCCCCACCCCACCCCACCCCCACCCATATCGATATCAACACGTTACGCCTGCATCGTACCTCCTTCCCATCTGCAACTCCTTCCCAACTGCACCTCCTCCCTGTCACTCTATCCATGACACGCCCAGAAACCGCGACTGCCATATGCCACCACCCGTATCATACGCCGTATCCTCGTCCTTGATGTCCGCAACCATGTTGTGCGCTCCATCAGCGACCCTGTACCCATGGCATACCCCGAAACCGCATCCTACGTATCCCCATACGTCATATACTGTATTCGCTTGTTCCCCCGCCCCTTCCTCCCCCTCTCTCCACCTCAACCCCCTTCCCACGTATTACCATCCTTGTAATGACCAGCATCTGGCAACCCGTGGACCCCCACCCACGCCACACGCCCGCCGAAGAAATGACTGAACGCCCGACCAAACACGCGCGCGCGCGTGTACGTTTATGCATGTGCGTGGTCTGTGTGTGCGTGTATATGCAAGCGCGCGCACGCACGCGAACGTACGCACTTGCATATGTGTGTGTGTGCGCATGTATACGGATGTTTATATGTGTGCGCGCGAGAGCGGATGCGTTTGCACTAGTGCGTGCAAATGTATGTGTGCACACACGTGTGCTGTGCATGCATGTGCACGCGCGTGCGTGCGTGCGGGAGTTTATGCTAATACAAGTCCAATGCATAAAAGTGATATATTATTTAATTTTGAGTGTAACGACTGACTGAACGATTGTATGAATGAAAGACAGAACGACCAACTGAACGAATGAATGGCTGAACGACCGACTGAGCGAACAAATGACTGCATGATCGACCGACCGAATGATGAACGAACGAGCGACCAACCGAACAAATGTACGAACGAATAACCGAAACGACGACTGACCGAATGAATGACTGTGCGACCGACTGAACTAATAAATGACCGAGCGACCGACCGACCGACTGAAAGAAAGAATGACTGAACGAGCGACTGACCCTCAAGCTGTATGAACGGATGACTGAACGACCAACTGACCGACAGAACGAATGACTGACTGAACGACCGAACCGACCGAGCAAATCTACGAACGAATGACTGAACGATCGACTGACCGAATGACTGTACGACCAAACGAATGAATGGTTGAACGACCGACTGAACAAATGAATGACTGAGCGACTGACCGAACGAAAATAATGTCTAAATAACCGACTGAACTAATGAAAGACAAAGCGACCGACCGACCGAAAGAATGACAACGATCGACCGAACGAAAAAAAACGTTTGAATAACCGACTGAACATATGAATGACTAAGCGACTGGCTGACCAGCTGAATGAATGAATGGCTGAACGACCAACTTAACGTATGTATTACTGAACGACAGACCGACGGACTGAACGAAAAAGAATGAACGACCGACCCAAGAACTATATGAACGAATGAGTGAATGACCTTTTGATCGACTGAACGAATAAATGACTGAACGAATTGTTGATCGACTGAACGAATGAACGACTGAACGATTGTTGATCGGCTGAACGAATGACTGACTGAACGATCTGTTGATCGACTGAACGAATGAATGACTGAGCAAACGACCGACGGAACAAATCTACGAACAAAAGACGACTAAATGATTAACTGACCGAACGAACGCATGAATGGCTGAACGACCAAACGAAAAAAAATGATTGAACGTCCGACGGACCGAACGAATGACTGAACGAGCGACTGACTGACCAACTGAACGAATGACCAGCCGAACGAATGCTCTACTGAACGAATGACCGACTGAACGAATGACTGACTGAACGACTGACCGACCGAACAAATGTACGAACGAATGACTGAACGACTGACTGACAAAAAAAATGTCTGAGCGATCGACTGAACGAATGAATGCCTCAGCAGCCGACTGAATGACTGAGTGACCGACTGAACGAATGATTGACTGAACGACGGACTGAACGAATGACTGACTGACTGACCGGCTGACCGAATGAGAATGAGTAACTGAACGATTGACAGACAAAACAAATGTACTACGGCTGCTGACTGAACGACCGACTGACCGAATGAATGACTGAACGACCGACTGACCGAATGTATGACTGAACGACCGACCGACCGACTGAATGACGATGAACGACCGACCGACCGACCGAATGAATGACTGATCGACCGACTGAATGACTGAACGACCGACTGACCGAATGAATGACTGAACGATCGGCCGACCAAACAAATGTACGCACGAATGACTGAACGGCTCACTGACCAAATAACTGTCCAAATGACGGACTGAACGAATGAACGACTGAGTGACCGACCAAACGGAGAAATGTGTGAACGATTGACCGAAAGAATGACTGACTGACTGAACGAGCGACCGACGGAACTAACTAATCTACGAACGAAAGACTGAACGATCAACTGACCGACTTACCGAACGTATGACCGAATGACCAAACGAATGAATGATTAAACGACCGACTGAATGACTGAACGACTGACTGACCGAAAAAATGTACGAACAAATGACTGAACGAACGGTTGACATAATCAATATCTTAACGACCGACTGAAGGAATAAAAGAATGAGCGACCGACTGAAGGACTGAGCGACCGACTGACCAAATGACTGACTGAACGACCAACTGATCGAGTGACTGAACGGCCAACTGACCAACTGAATGACCAATAAATGTACGACCGACTGATTAAACGACCGACTGACCGAAAGAATGATTGAACAACCGAATGAATGAACGAACGACCGACCGACCGAACAAATGTATGTACCAATAAATGACCGACTAAATGAAATAACGCCTGAACGACCGAATGACCGAGTAACAGAGTGAATGATTGAACGAGCGACCGACCGAACTAATTACGAACGAATGACTGAACGACCAACTGACCGACTGAACGAACGAATGAACGAGCTACCGAGCGATCGACTGACCGGACAAAAGCACGCAAAAAATTAAAACATAAATGATTGTAAAAAAAAAGTCGTCTAAAAACATCGCGTGGGGTGGGCGAGGGGGGGGGGGGGGGGGGGGGGAGAGAAAGAAAAACTGTTGTTGCAATTCAATGTGCTATTAATTCTAGTTTGAAACTTTTAAACAGTCAAATGAAAGATCAAAACACACACACACACACACACACACACACACACACACACACACCCTAAAACCTTACATTGGCATTACTGTGATCACCAGATCACAGGGCATGTACACACAGCAAAACAATCCTTAATGGTAAAATAAATAAATGGACAAATCAATATGGTGATAAAATAGTCAAATCAATTACTCACCCACTAAAATAACTACCAAACTAGGAAACTAGGTGAACAAACTACTAGATAAATGAAGGAACGAATTATGTTTATTTATCAATCCATCCATCCATCCTGTCTGTCTGTCTATAAATAATAGCTTCATGGTATTTCATTACACAATCGAAGCCATCTATTCTTCTATCTATTTAATGAACGTTCTAATTAAGTCACTTTACAAATCTTTTACATTTTTTTTCCAAAAATTTGCCAGATTTGATAAAAAAATTTTCTTGTAAAGAATACTTCCACTCTCTTTCTCTTACACACACACACACATACATACACACACACACGCGCGCGCGTGCGCGAAATGTTAATCACTGTTTTCATAACGGAAAGTCTTACTCGTTACGGGTTTAAACTAATAGTATCAGGAAGTGGGATATTGTGAAGTGTTCGTTGCTGGCACCAGTGATTCACCGATAGTGTGTGCGCATGCCAGTGCGTGCGCGTGCGAGTGCCTGCGCGTGCGAGTGCCTGCGCAAGCGAGTGCGTGCGCGCGCGTGTGTGTACGTTTATGCATGTGCGTTTGTCTGTGTGTGTGTACGCGCGCGCACGCGTGCAAACGTATACACTTTCGTGTGTGTGTGTGTGTGTGTGTGTGTGTGTGTGTGTGTGTGTGCGCGTGTGTTTGTGGGTATTCATATGCGTACGCGCGCGAGTGCGGATGTGTTTGCATCATCAGTGCGTGCGAATGTATGCGTGCGTGCCCGAGCGAACTCTGTGTGTGTGTATTTGTGTTAATACAAGTCCAATGCATAAAAGCTATATGTTATTTACTTTTGAGTGTAAATGCTTGTCTGAGATTATTATTAATGTAATCTCTTCAGTGTTAACATTTCCACACGCACGCACACAACTCAGACGCACGCACGCACACACTCACACGCACACACACACACACACACACACACACACACACACAAAATTATTAAATCAATGTCAAAACCTCGACCAGCTCAAAGTGTGGTCTAAATAATAGATCAAATACACAAACGGGTTTTTGTGTGTATATGTGCGTGCGTGTGTGACAGAGAGAGAGAGAGAGAGAGAGAGAGAGAGAGAGAGAGAGAGAGAGAGAGAGACAGATGACAATGACATTTTATTTCAATAGGGCCACGCCCCTTAGAAAGGGTGTGTGTTTACAGAAAACAAGAGCTCAAAATTTCGGCAGAAAGAAACAAGATATATAATACCAACTATACATTTCATTATCTACACTCTTACTTATAAAATCAATTTAGGAAATTGCAAAACTCTCTTGTTTTAAAAGCTTTGTACAGGTAAATGCAGAGGTTTTTCACAGTTTTTGCATTAACGGAGGATAACAATAGATTTAGATGAAAAGCATTTGCTATTCTGTAATATTTTGGAGCGATCAATTCTTTTTCTAATTTATCGTATAATGGACAGCATAAGACAAAATGAACTTCGTTTTCTTCGGTATCCTTACAAAATGGACACAAGAGATCATTAGGTGTAGGATTCCTGTATCTATAGTAATGAACAGCAAGGTCTGATGCACCAAAACGAAACAATGACATTATATGTTTTAAGTGTCTCTCCATATCTAATTGTAAATATTTTGGAATACAGTGCATATAATCGCAAAATCTTCTATACATTGAATACCGCTCACTATTTTCCACATGGTCTTGCCAGTTTTGCCATCTACAATCGATAAGCCGCTGCTTAAACAAACTAAAAAAAAATTCATTTGCATCTCCAACACCTTGGTTTAACCATACATACCCAAAACCATTCTGAAACAGATATAATCTGACATTTGTTACCCAGTTCCTTTTGCCTTTCTGGTCTAAATGTAGCAGCATTAAATACGCTTTCTTTTTGGTAGCCTGTGTTCATCCATCTGTACTAACTTTAACCAGTAGGAAATACATCGAACAATAGAGTTAATAGTTATTGGGAATCTGCCTAATTCATTATACACAAGATCATTTGGTGTTCGCATATCAACAGACAAAAATTTCTTAAGGGCAAACAAGTGGATCTTTTCACAGTACTGTGCAGCTTTTTCCATCCCCCATATTTCAGAACCATATTGCATTATTGGCTGTATCTGAGCATCAAAAAGTTTTAGAAAAACATCAACAGAATAATTATTGCACTGACGCAATCTCTGCATTATACTCAAAAGTGCCCTTTTTGCCTTGCTAGCAATATCCCTACATGCCACAGTAAAACTTAATCTTGTTGAAAAATAAACTCCTAGATATTTATATGCATTAACTACAGGCATGTTATTGCCATCATATATCCATCTCTCTCTCACACCCAGATAACCACCTTTTCTGAAAACAACAATATTACTCTTATCCATATTCACCTTTAAACAAAGTGAAGAGGATGCTCTCTGTAAACTATTTAACTGTGTTTGCAGACCAATAATAGTCTCGGAAAGAAGAACAACATCATCAGCCAATAAAAGGATAAACAATTCAAGCGAATCGGACAGAAAATTGACACCATGTCTGCCGTTATTGATTACCTCTATAGCCAGTTCATTTATAAATAACGAGAAAAGAATTGGACTGCATATATCTCCTTGCTTCACTCCAGACGAGCAAGATAACTGGTTAGTAAAGGTAGTAGCACCACATCTAATACGAGCCTTTCACACTGGTGTACATACTTTTAATACAACGAAAAAGTTTTCCTCCGATTCCATTTTTCAGCAAAACAGGCCATAGTAAGTTTCTATTAATAGTATCAAAACATTTCTCAAAATCGATAAAGGCAACATAAAGTTTTCGATTATTACAAAATTGTTTTTGAACGCATGCCAGCAGTGTAAATAAATGGTCAATAGTAGAGTAACCAGCTTTAAACCCAGCCTGATATTCTATTCTCCAGTAATATTATTTTCTGTTACCCAGTCCTGTAAGCGACGGTTAATAATTATACCATATATACTTTACTACTTGTATCACACAAAAACTTATACCACGATAATTTCCCGGATTATTGGCATTTCCTTTCTTATAAAGGGGCAAAATAATCGATTCAGTCCAACCATCCGGGTAGAACCTTTCTTAAAAAGAACATTGAAAAATTTCACAAAGAAAGGGACAACCATTGCACTCGCACTTTTTAATATTTCGCTAATAATACCGTCGGGTCCCGCAGCTTTTTTGGGTTTAAGTTTTCTTAATGCAAGAACAACTTCATCTTCAGAAATTGGTCTATTATTAAAGGAATCATCATCATCGTCATCTAAACCATTATCTAATTCCTCATTTTCCGGATGAGCAACATCAACTTTTTCCAGCAACGTTTTAAAATGTTTAAACCAATCATCTACCGTAATCTGGTTTCTAACATTTTTCTTTTTTTGGACTAATTTGATGGATATAGTTTCCCAGAAATCTTTTTGACTGTTTATAGAGATTATCATTTTTCAATCACTATACGATTATGCATTTTCTTCTTCTTAAAGAATAATAGATTCTTATATTCCCTTCTGGCCAGACAGAAAGCATATCTATTGCTTTCTTGCTGAGAACGACGTGATGTCTTTACTTTTAAAGAACGACGCAATTTCTTTAACAATTTTCGCATCTCTTTCCTTTTATTTCGACATTCCGTATCATACCAGTCTTGGTGTCTCTTTCTCCCTCCCACTCACACATACTCTTTTTTTCATGCACGCAGCCATCTCTTTCACACATGTATTAAATTTTTCCAGAGCTACATTGATATCAATATCAACAGACTGAATAGCATCGTCTAACATCATATGTGTACGTTCACTATTTGCTACATCATTAAACTGTTGAAATACAATCAGGATTCCAAACGAATTTTTCGATGAACACATTCTTATCTTTAGGCAGAATTTCTATACTGTTTTCTTTTGGAAAAGGAAGTAACAATGTTACAGGCATATGATTCGTTTCCGTACAGTCTAAAACTTTTAATTCACAAGTTTCACACACATAAGCAAGAAGATCACTAGATATCAAAAAAATAATCTATGACACTGCATCCAAAATCACAAATGTACGTGCAGCGTCCTTCATGGTCGCCATAACACATACCATTCATAATGCACAAGTTTAACGCAGTACATGTTTAGCAAAGACTTACCAAATCCATTCAAAACAGAATCTTGTGAATTTCTTGTAATATTCGCAAAATCTCTTTGAGAATGTGGACAATAAAGATCATTTTCAACAGATACGGGCTGCGAAATGTTTGAAGTACGACCATTAAGATCACCAGAAAGAGCACAAAATAATCATTATCTACAAGGGCATTATTATCAAATAAACAGTTTTCCAGTAAAGCAATTCCATCCCCATCCACACCAAGATAGTTATAATATCGAGAACCCTCGGGTGGTACGTACGCACAGGCATACAACACATCCTTTTCCACGCCAAACAAGTCCTTGTTAATGATGACGAACAACAAAAAGTTTCCACACTCACTTTGATCTGTTTCACAAAAGACATAAACTCATTTTTGATGAGACAAACGACACCACCCGAAGGCCTCCCAGCATTTGATAACTTCTTAGCTGGTTGACAAAAAGCCTTATACCCTGTAAAGATATCCGGATCAATACTATCAACAAAAGTTTCGACCAAGCAAACAAAATGAAAAGATGACAAAAGAAACAAAATCGGTATCAAAGATTTTTGACATCAAACCATTCACATTCCAGTGCATGAATAAAAAACCCTTCTGGTGATTTCCTTGATATGCAGAATAATCATTACTCGAAACAGAATTGTCAACGGAATTCACAGACAAAGTTCCGTCATCGCTATCATCTGATGAAATCGGTGCCCCAAATAATGATTCACTGAATTCAGTATAAACATGATCTAATTCGACACCACTCGCACCACCCCCATAAACTTCCCGCGACTCATTCTCCAATTGGCGAGAACACACCTCATCACTACCATTGAGATTCAAACACAAACCATTGGTATGGTAAAACACACATCATTATTACGCGGAACCATGTCAGTGTCACACACAATAGCGACAGTACTAAAGTAGTTCGGGACACCAACTATCATTTGCTGAAGCTATGCCATTATCACCCACACACGCAGAAACAACATCACTGCAGGGGTTCAAAGACGAATCATTATAAACTGGAACCACGTTAGTGTCACATACAGCAACAAGATCACTAGAGTTCAGAGGCCAATCATTACTAGCTGAATGCATATCAGTATTACACATAGTAATAACATTGCTACTAGAATTGAAGCACGAATCGTTATAATCTAAACCCATGATAGTATCACGCATAGTGGAAATGTTGCCGCAGGGACACGAACGCCATTCATTTTCATCTGGAAAACTGTCAGTATCACACATAGTAACAAGAGCACTACATGGCTTTGAATACAAATCATAACCTGAAATATCAGCATCCCATTCAGTAGCAGTAATATCGCTGAGGTTCGAACACCGATCAGTATAATCTGCAGCCATATCAGTATTACACACAGTAAAAATGTCGGAATCGGGGTTCGAACACCAGTCGTAATAATCTGACACCATATCCGTATCGTTCACTGCTGTAACACATCACTGAAAGGATTTGTAAATAGATCATCATTATAATCTGAAACCATGTCAGTATTAAAGCTAGTAATATAATCTCCAAAGGAGTTCGAACACAAATCTTTACAACCTATGACTTTGTGCGTACCACGCATTGCAGCATCACCACTACAGGGGTTCGAACACGAATCATTTTTACCTCTGACCTTGCGAGCACCACACACAGTTAAAAGCAACATTACAAGGATTCGAACACGAGTCGTTCTTACCTGTGAGCCCACGGGCACCACACACAATTACATCACCATCGCAGGGGCTCGAGCACGAATCATTATCACCTGTGATCCCATGTGCACCACACACATCAACACCACCATTGCAGGGGCTCAAACTAGAATCATTATCACCTGCGATCCTGCGCGTTCCACACATAAGAACATCACAACTGCAGGGGCTCAGGCAAGAATCGCTATCACCTGTAACTCTGCGGGCACACACACATAGCAACATCACAGTTGCATGGGTTCAAACAGGAATCACTACCACCTGTGACCCCGTGTGTACCGCACACAATAACATCATCATTGCATGGGTTCGAACAAGGATCACTATTACGTGCAGCCTTGTGTGTTCACACACACAAGAACATAACCATTGCAGGGGTTTAAACAAAAATCATCATTAACTGTGACCATGTGAGTACAACACACAATATGGTTCAAACACAAATCATTTTTACCTTTGACCATCTCAGTACCACACTGACATAAAGTTTGATACAGTTCATGAATGGGGCGGCCGCACCGCTAATCCGCTTCCCCCACCAAACTCTCCCCATCAGCAGAAAGAAAGAACTTCTTCCCATCCACAAGCAGATGATCATGTACCATAGCCACTCTCTGTCCATCATTTCTCTTAGTTTTCATAATCACTGACAGTTTCTTCCGAATTTCCCTTACCCCTCTGGAGAAATCTTCACCGACAAAATATTGCTTCCCTTGAGTTTTCTGCTTTGCTTTGAGAATGTTTATTTTGTCTTTATAAAAAGTACATCTCGCAATCACAGGGGAGTTGGGTTTTCCACTTACCCGATGAACCCGATCAAATTCAACATCACTCACCAGTCAAGTTTGTCAGTACACAGTTCTTTCAATGTCATCTCTAAATCCTGATTTGTTTCATTTTGCCGTTTGTCAATACCATAGAAAAGGAGATTTTTTCTTCTTGATCTGCCCTCCAAGTCGTCAGCGTGTTTCTCTACATTTTTTTCACCCGCTCCTTCAATGTTTTAATGTCCGCTCTCAATGTTTTATTTTCGTTTTGCAAAGTACTGATTTGATCTTTCAGTTGCACCACCTCCTCCTGTAACTCTTCCACCTTGCCCTTAACCCGTTTCATGTCTTCTTTCACCTCATCCAGCTTCCTGTTCATCGAACTGTCCATTGCATCCAACTGGCCATCACATCAGCAAGAGACAGTTCGTCGGTAAGACATAGCCTGGATTGCCGTGTGTTTACTTTACTTTGATTCTTGTCAGTGGCAGAGGGGGGGCGGACCAGGATTCAGCTCGACATCACCAGCTCGGATCAGCAGCAAACTTCCCCAAAACAGGTAAGACAGAGCAAACCCAGAAAAACACCGCTTGCTCGATTCCGCAAAAACACTGTTCTAATCATCATCGCTTTATAACGCAAGGCTCTTTTCCTCATGAAGGCAATGTAGGTCCATATAGAAATGAACCACATACCCGCCCGAAAATCATTTGCGCAGGCAGGCAAGAATCTGTCGAGAGGTACAATAGGCCGTTACGAATAAATTTGACATCGGGACAAAGTTAATGAAATCCAGCAAGTACACTCCAAAGTGACCAGTGCTGTACCCACAATGGGCGCGACCGGTAAGTGGTCCCATATATCAGTTGGGATTCGTCATGACCCCTTTTCTCTGTAATACTTTTCAACATAGCTCTGGAATGCATCATGAATGATCCACTTGAAGATCACGTCAGCCCGATCAGCACTGCAAGAATAACTATCGTCAACCTTCACTTTGCAGGTAACTTCGATGGCCTGGTGGGCACTGAACAAGAACTAAGCTTGTTAAAACACTGGATGAACCATCTACGAGGCATACACATGGATGACCACAGAGAAGATCAAACTACTTGCCAGCCACAGAACCATCTCCAGTACCAATAGAACCATTGATAGAAGTTAGGAACTGTCAAACAGTTCATATATCTGGGATTTATTTTCAGCAATAGTGGGTTTAAATCAGATAGCCTCTCAAGAGATGCAAAGACACTAGTTCTGTTCAGATTGACCCTGTCCGGAAAGACATCTCCGTTGAAACACAAATCTGGCTCCTGCTTGCAGCGTTGTTTTATTGTCCTATATGCATACGCGACGTGGACCTGGAAGAAAGGTTCCAGCCACAGAAATGAAGCGTCATTGCAAGATACTATACATCAGATACATTGATTACATCACCACTGAACAAGTGCGCCAGACCATCAAATAGCACATCGGGCCATACGAAGACTTGCTGACACCAGCAAATCAAGGAAACTAAGTTAGCGTTGACATGAAGATCCAACGGTCCCGCTAAACAATCATTCTGTAAACTGCTGAAAGACCGAGACCAAGGGTAAGACCGAAAAAAAAAAATGGTCTGACAGCATTGCAGAATGGACAGCAAACGGTTTTTAGGGCCCAAGGTCTCGGAACACAACCGACAGAATTGGAGGAATGTGGTGAACAGTTTTTCAGTGCGACGCCCAAATGACTTCACATGGAGCTGAAAAAAGTCAATATTAGCGAATGCAAGACAAAATTATTCTTGTACTTTTAAAGGTTTTCTTTAGATCTAGAGCGTATGCATGATTCTAGAACTGACCCATCTGTTAGCATTTTTAACATATAATTTGGATACACGGCTTTCACACGTTCTCGCGTCTTCGCAAATAAAATGTTCAGTTATCATCTTTCTCAGATAACAAAATATCAATGTTTTCAACTGTCATAAGCACAATACATTCGCTACTTAATGTGACCTGTCGCTTCTCTTACTGGGGCATGACAGGCACTGCTGAACCTGACGAAACAGATGAAAGTACAAAACTGCATTTTTGTACAGTTCATTTACATAATTTCTAACTGAGTGAAGCGAGACAGTGTGTGTCTAGCTCTTTCAGATACTTGTTGCCAGAGTCGAGGAATGCGTATTTTGTTTTTGAATTCGAGACCGAAAACAAAACTTGAATAGAAATGATTAGCTTTTGACCATTCGTCTTATTCTGAAAAAGACAGTAAGCTAGCTCCATGGTATGAATTCAATGTATTTGTATGTACCGGACCGCCAA
>JADBJO010005841.1:99480-112066 GCA_016801955.1 Conus betulinus
ACAAAATGAACTGGAGCGAGGAAAGGGAAGCAAGCTAGCGGAGAGAAGAAATTAATGTTTCCCCTGATTCACCGTCGCAAATGTCCTGTCCGCAATCCTTCACTGTAAGGTTACACAAATCTGTGACTTTACATCGTGTTAGGCAATCCCCACTGATCATCATGACAATTACAGTACCTACAGTTTATCCTAATGTATGCGACCTTCAGGTATTCACCATTGCGAAAAAAAAAAAGCTTTAATGCCATTTATGCAGTCAATACTGATTCACCTATGTACACACGGGTCTACGACTTTATTTTGGTATATGAAATCACAAATGATTCAGCATTGTAATACACAGGCCTGTAGCTGTTCTATTCTATGCAGTTCTGTGCCATTTAGCGTAGTCCTCAACAATTAACCGATGCAGTACAGAGGCTGCAAGTT
This sequence comes from Conus betulinus, assembly GCA_016801955.1. Classification (NCBI taxonomy): domain Eukaryota; kingdom Metazoa; phylum Mollusca; class Gastropoda; order Neogastropoda; family Conidae; genus Conus; species Conus betulinus. The sequence goes on from JADBJO010005841.1 coordinate 99,910, forward strand.
TAACTGTAATATATTTTCAATACACGCAGTAATGTCGTGTGGGTTTCTGAACCCCTACCCTCATCATCACTCACACCCCTCTCTTGCTATGACCGAAAAGAAAAATTCTACTGGCGCAGTACACCGAACGCACAGCACAAATTACATCGAATGTTAACAGATTCCGAAATGATTGAGAAGTGTGTGTGTGTGTGTGTGTGTGTGTGTGTGTGTGTGTGTGTGTGTGTGTGTGAGAGAGAGAGAGAGAGAGAGAGAGAGAGAGAGAGAGAGTGTGTGTGTGTGTGTGTGTGTGTGTGTGTGTGTGTGTGTGTGTGTGTGTGTTGTGTGTGTGTGCGAGTGTGTGTGCGCGCGATGGGAAGGGGGGAGTAGGGGGGGGGGGGGGGGGTAAGGTGAATGCAAGGGGAGAAGAGGAAGGCAGGGAATGTAGTCACTATGACTCTTGCAGTGCTAGTTCGGTATGCCCGTCTCTGTCACGGTCTGTCCGTCTCTCATTCTCTCTCATACACTCTGTATGAATGCATATGCAGAGGTGGTGAGTGAGTGTGTGTGTGTGTGTGTGTGTGTGTGTGTGTGTGTGTGTGTGTGTGTGTGTGTGTGTGTGTGTGTGTGTGTGTGTGTGTGTGTGTGTGTGTGTGTGTGCGTGCGTGCGTGCGTGTGTATGTGTATGCGTGTGTATGTGTATGCGTATGTATGTGTGTGTTTGCGTGTGTGTGTGTGTGTGTGTGTGTGTGTGTGTGTGTGTGTGTGTGTGTGTTTGTGTTTACATGTGTGTAAGTATGTGTGTGTGTGCAAGTGCGTGTGCGAGTGTGTGTGTGTGTGTGTGTGTGTGTGTGTGTGTGTGTGTGTGTGTGTGTGTGTGTGTGTGTGTGTGTGTGTGTGTGTGTGTGTGTGTGTGTGTGTGTGTGTGTGTGTGTGTGTGTGTGTGTGTGTGTGTGTGTGTGTGTGTGTGTGTGTGTGTGTGTGTGTGTGTGTGTGTGTGTGTGTGTGTGTGTGTGTGTGCCAGACTTTCTCCCCAGTTATTCTCCGATCCACCTTCAACACCCTCATCCTCCCTTTGAGACAGATTCCAACAAAACAACCCCCCTTGACAGACGACCCCCGAACCCCGGCACCAGAGATCGCCCCACCCGCCGACCAAACGGTGGTTCCGCCGACCCGCCCTCTCCGGGCTCTTTGGCTCCCCCCTCCTCTCGGGACCCAACACAGGGTGCCAGCTCTCCAAGGTTCTAGAAGATCGTGACCAGACCTGAACTGGCGATGATCATGTGAGCCACACGCGTGCTTCCAGCAGTTACACGCTGCCATCCTTTATTTTTTAATGTTCTCTTATTGCAGCATTAACCTTGTCCACATAACAGGGCATTCACGAGTCATTAGGCGTATTTAATACCATCTGACTGCGCCATTGGCCCTGCTAGCTGTGTGGAGTTGTTTTTCGCCTTTATTCGATGACTGATTCACTTTTTTCCAGTCCACATAACAGGGCATTCGCGAGTCATTAGGCGTATTAATACCATCTGACTGCGCATTGGCCTTGTTCGCCGTAGAGTTTTTTTCCTCTTGATCTGTACGTAATAGGGCATTCGCGAGTCATTAGGCGTATTAATACCATCTGACTGCGCATTGGCCCTCTTAGCTATGTGTTTCCGACCGTAGACTTTTTTTTTCTTCTCTTTTCGATGATAACGTTTTCAGTCCACCGAACAGGGCATTCACGAGTCATAAGGCGTATTTAATACCATCTGACTGCGCCATTGGCCCTGCTAGCTGTGGAGTTTTTCTTCCTTTGTTCAATGATCACATTAACCTATTTTTAGTCCACACAACAAGGCATTCACGAGTCATTAGGCGTATTTGATACCATCTGACTGCGCCATTGGCCTTGTTAGGGTGGAGTTCCCTCCCCTCCCCTCAATGTACATAACCTTTTATTCGACGACAGCTTTTAATATTTTAGTCCACGTAACAGTACAATCACGAGTCTTTAGCCGAATTTAATACCACCTAACTACGTTATTGGCCCTGGTAGCTGTGGTGGGTTTGTTTGCTTTATTTCTTTAGCACCTGTGGCCTGCAATATTCCTTGGTGGGCGGAGGATCACTTATGTCTAGAACCCAAGGAGATGGCACCCTCTGTTGACCCCCAGTCTAAAGACAAAACAGGGGGGACATTTAGGAGGGAGGGTGCTTAGAAACCACCGCTTGATGACAAGCGGGGTGATCCCGGTGCCCGAGGGTTCGGCCGGACGTCCGCCAAGAGGAGTTGATTGCTGAAACTTGTCTCAAAGGGCAGGAAGTCGGGTTTGAAGACGGATCGTGAGAATAAGAGAGGAAAAGGCCCTGATTGGGCTGAAATAGCATCTCTCTCTCTCTCTCTCTCTCTCTCTCTCTCTCTCCTCTCTCTCTCTCTCTGTCCCGTCTGTGTGTCTGTCCGTCTGTCTCTCTCACTGTCTGTCATCCGTCTGTCTTCCCTACCCCCAACCCCACCCCTGTCATCCTCTGTCTCCGCGTCTGTCGATGTCTGTCTGTCCGGCTAAGTCCCTGTCTGTCTGTCTGTCTGTCTCATTGTGTGTGTGTGATGTGTGTGTGTGTGTGTGTGTGTGTGTGTGTGTGTGTGTGTGTGTGTGTGTGCGCGCCTGTCCTTTATGTCTGACGCATTCATATGTATGTATCTATGTATGTATTGTGTGTGTGTGTGTGTGTGTGTGTGTGTGTGTGTGTGTGTGTGTGTGTGTGTGTGTGTGTGTGTGCCTGTCCGTTTATGTCTTGACGTATTCATATGTATGTATCTATGTATGTGTGTGTGTGTGTGTGTGTGTGTGTGTGTGTGTGTGTGTGTGTGTGTGTGTGTGTGTGTGTGTGTGTCCTCCCGTCCGGTTCTGTCTCGTAGTGTTCGTATGTATGTATAATTGATGTATGCATGTGTGTATATGTATGTTTCCGCGCGCGCGCGCGCGCGCTGTGTGTGTGTGTGTGTGTGTGTGTGTGTGTGTGTGTGTGTGTGTGTGTGTATGTGTGTGTGTGTGTGTGTGTGTGTGTGTGTGTGTGTGTGTGTGAGCGCGCGCGCGCTCACAGGCCACTTATCCGATTACAACGATTTCTATCAACGCAACTCTTTTAAGGTATCTGGGAGTTTCAACGTTACTGCCGCCTTTCTACGTGTGATGCTATGCCCTATGAATGAGAACAAAGAAACGAAAGGAGTTCATCTTTTTGTCCCTTTCTGAGCTTGCCCTGACACTAAATATGATTGTACGTTTTGTCTTATTGGTCCCTGGCTGTTGTTAAACTGAGGGAAGTGTTCAGTGTGGTCGTGTGCGTATCCGTTTATTCACGTATTGTGTGCTAGCTGCATGATCTCGTGAGCGTCGCTGGGAAGGTCTCTTTTTTGCTTGTTGGTTTTTGTTTTTTGTTTGGTTGTTGTTGTTGTTGTTGTTGTTAGATTATTGCGGAGTATATGTCATACTGCTTGGGTGTTTGTTACTAATCTCCTGACCTCTCTTCGAGTTTACTCCTCATCGACTGCACCGAAACTTAAGGAGTTAACACTTACCAGTTCTCCTGGCCTACATTTCAGTCTATAGATAAGCGTGCTGAGAGATGCCAGAATTCTCAATACCCCCTTTGAAATGTCATATCGAACCGACTAAACTCAAACTTGTCAGAACATAGTCACTACTGAATTTCACTGAACCCATTTAAAATTACATTTCACATGAATCACGTTGAAGCTTGTTAGAATACAGGTCAACGTCAACCCCCCCCCCCCCCCCCCCCACCACCACCAACCACCCCACCCCATCCCGACCTAGTTTTAAAGTTCATGTCATATCAATCATACGGAAACTTGTCAATAATGTAGTCACTGTTCAATACTTTTGTCCTCGTTTGAAATGACTTTTTCCGTCAACCGCTCTGAAACTTTGAAAGATGTAACAATAAGAAAATGATGTCCTGGGATGCCCTGGGATCGCACGGAACCAAAGGCTGTACACACCCGTCTCACAGTCTAATGCTGCTGACCTCTCTCCAAACCTCATTTCACGTAAACCATACATACCCTGTCAGAATCGACTTTGAAACAATTCACACGAACAGAACTGATTCAAATTATTTGTAAAACCGACTTTAATCAATACTTTGCTGAATGCAAAGCGTTCGGCATATGTTTGTTTACACTGCTGAATAAGCTAACCCACACCCCATACCTGCTTTAGATATTGTGAAAAACAGCTAGAAAAAAAAGCAAACTAAACTGGTTTTCCCCGATTATCAAAAAGAAGAGGGCATTGTATTAAACCCAGGTAGGGGAATGTGCTGATAGCGGGGGGAGGGGGGGGGGGGGGGGGGGCAGCAAAAGCGAAAGGGTAAGTTAAAAAACAAAAACCAAACCGGATTTAATCGTGAGTTACAGCACTGAGTGACAGAAACAGAACTGATTTGGAAATAACAATAGTAGTAGTAATTACTAACAATATTATACCTATCTCAAAATATGAGTATTAATTTTCGCCTACAACGGAACTGCTGTTTCTAGTAGTGCTATTGCTGATGGTGCTATGTCACTACTCTTGCTACTCCACCTCCTCCTCCTCCTCCTCCTCCTACTACTGTTGTTGTTGCTGCTGCTGCTATATGCCCAGTGCGTCACGACAGTTATGACACGACGATCGAACAAAATTTTCTGAACACAAAGGCGCTTAAGTGCGCGCGCGCGCGCGCACACACGCGCGCGCGCGCCCTCGTTCGCTTGCCTACGCATACTCCATGTCGAACAGTCAGAGAAGATTATAAACTAAATAAAACGGTGATGGGCACGGGTCAGAACGCTTCTTCGAAGAAACAATTTTAGGAATCCTGTGAATCTTGTGGTCAGGTCCGCTTGGCAAACAGAGGGAAAGGAACGGTGGGTCCCTAGTATGAAAGGAGAGCGTTGGCTGGCCGTAGGCCTAAAAGAAGGGAAGTCTGTACACGTGGATATCAGAGAAGACAACGTTGGCCGTATGGTTTTGGCCTAAGAGAATGGTGTGCATACATGGATGTCAGCATCAGAACGGAGATGACAATGTGCGGACAGGCTTAGGGGTTCAGAGTAAAAGGCAGGAGCCTGGTCCTGAAGCGACTTAAACGACAGAACAGAGAGTTGAAATATAGCCTTTGTCCATCACATGTCTGGCGAAGGGGAACAAAAGAGACAGATGCAGCACAAGCGTGGTATGGAGATCCGAGAAACATTTCGTGCAGCATTGCTCTGGATTTCATTGAGGCCCGATCCTTAGAACAACAAAAGGTTTTCTGTGACCTGGAATTCAATGAACATAGGAGCGCGAAATTAACGACAGCTTCTTCCTCAAGGTAGGAACGGAGGGAACCGATTTCTGGTGCGACTAATGCAAGGACAGATAGTTGAAACGAGATCACTCAGGTCGCTCACCCATTGTGACAATCTGTTTTTTGGCCTGTCTTGTTTACATGCTTAAGAAGGGCAAAATATATGAAGGGGAAGAAAGAAAGACAAAAAGAAAGAAAGAGAGGGGGGAATGTGTGTGTGTGTGTGTGTGTGTGTGTGTGTGTGTGTGTGTGTGAGGGAGGGGGGGGGGGGCGGGGAGATGGGGGGTGGGGTGGGGGGTGAACACAGTTCTAAAGCCGACGCTGAAAAGGGTCGTAGCCATCATAACTCTCCCCAAGGCGCTGCTATGTAAACGGAACACGGGAGGAGGTGATCCGGCCATCGTTTATTTCTCAAGGTATTGCAAGGCTCTGAGGTGACGGGGAAAACAGAGGCTGTCATGTTTTTGGTTGCCTAAAACATCAGAGATGTTTGTTTTGGTGTCTGGGGTGCAAAGATAGTTTCCGCCTTACAGAGTAAGTCATACAATGCCGGGCGTGCACCGGGTATCCTACACTTTACGGCGAATAAACATAGTGTCTGGCGTGCACCGGGTATCTTGTCTTTTCTTGTGAGGAAGGAAAAGTGGACTGGGTCATTGTGAGAAACAAAAGATGATTACGAACTGTATGAAAAAAGGAGAACGGATGAGATTGTGACAATAAAGACGTGTGAAGGTATGCTGTAGGAGGAAAGATGGATGAGGACATCATCACAAAGGAAAGAATGCTGAAAACGTCAAGGGATAGAGGAAAGGGGAAGATAGTTAAGAGTACGTGAGAAAAGGTTCGATGGGAGGGAACTATACGACAAAGTAAAGATGAATGAGAACAGAATGCAAAACGAACGGTGGATAGAGACATGATGAAAACAGAAAAGATGCATAGAGATTATCATGAAATAGGAAAGAGAAGGAAGGACTCCGAGAAAGGAAAGATGGATGAGGACATTATGAGAAAGGAAAGATGGATGAGGACATTATGAGAAAGGAAAGATGGATGAGGACATTAGAAAGGAAAGATGAATGGAGGAGGGCTGCTTGAGAAAGGAAAGAAGGATGAAGGTGTCTTTTGGAAAGGAAAGATGAATGAGGACATTATAAGAAACTTTTGTGCCTTAGAATAGACGGATGAGGATGGTACAAAGAATGAGCAACAAAAAAAAAAAAGAAAGATGGGGCGAGGATATCATGACAAAGGGAAGACGGATAAGGTGAGGCAGAAAAAGAAACGGGTAAGGACATTGTGTGCCTTAAAGGATAGCGAGTACAAGAAGGATGGTAAAAGAAAAATGGACGAGAACAAAAAAGAGAAATATGCACGTGAAAATCACAGGACACAAAAAGGACGGATAAAACGAGGCAGATAAAGAGAAGGACGATGTAATGAAATGGTGTGAAAAAAAAAGGACGGGTGAAAAAACCATGGTGAGAATGGAAAACTCATGAGCACGTGGTAAGAAAGAAAGAAAGGGAGTGGATGGGAGAAAAACTGCGTGGTCAGAAGGAACAAGGACGGGAAAACGATTAAGATAAAGGAAAGGACTGATGAATGAAATGGTGAGAGGACGGAAAGACGGGTGAAAAAAAAACCATGGTGGAAAGGAAAACTCATGAGCACGTGGTAAGAAAGAAAGGAGGTAGGGAAACTGCGTGTCAGAATGGACATTGTGGTTGCGAACACGATAGGGAAGGAAAGAACGGATGAGACATGGGAAGGGATGGGAGGACGGACCTTGGGAGGGGGGGGGGGGGGGAGGAGGACGCCACAAGTTAAAGACCAGGGAAAGGTGAAATGGCATGAGAAAGAAAAACGATGTGAAAACATGGGGAGAAAATGAATGATGAGGGGGGACATGGTAAGCTAGGACGATGAGGACAATGAGAGAAAGGCCAATGACGACACGAAGGTCGGAAAGGTAAGGATGAATAAACTGGTAGAATTTCTTTGGTACCTCTCTGCTCTCTACAGTGAAAAGCTTCTTGGCGTCAGAGAGCCTTTGAGCGATACAGATGCGGGAAATACTGACAACGTTTTCAAATGCTATGGGAGAACACACAATGCCATACGAATCCAATACAACAGTCTTGTATGTAACAGGAAGAAGCTATTGTGCACATGGAGACGGTACAAAACGAATTCTCTCCGAATTTAGTTTTCATCTTCCTGCCTTGGAGAAAATAAGTCAGACAGAGGGGAGGGGGAGGAAATCTTGCCCAAAAGCGATCTTACAGTTTGCCAGCCTTTTCGTTTTTTACAGGTGGCTGTTCATAAATGAAATGCCATCGTTTTACTTTTTCGCCGGTTAGGATAATATGAACTGTTTGAAGTCGCTGCTAGAGACAGATTTTATATTACTTTAAAGGGCGAATGAACGAAAACCACAGTGACTGATTATCAAACTTCTCGACTGACTGATCGATTCATTTTTTTTTTAACTATTAACCTATTTTTTGTCTATAAATCTTCACTATTTTTTCGTTTGATTGGTGACTGGTTTCCTTAAACTAAACAAAAAATCGATCACTAATCTTGTATTGAAATCAGAAAAGTAACTTCCGAGGAAATCGCTGTCCACAAGCGTACGTATGCGTACGTACCACACACACAAACACACACGCGCGCGCGCGCGCGCACACACACCACACACACTACACACAGCACACACACACACACACACACACGAAGACGCGCGCGAGCAAAACACAGCACACACACACCACTCGCGCAACAGCACACACACACCCCCACACACACACACCCCCAATTCTACCCGCGCAACACACAATACCTCTGTTTGAGCTTATTAAAACAGCAAAATGTTGATGATTAGAAACGACCCCAACCCTAACTCCAAACTCCCACGCACACAAACACACCTCACATATCACACACACATGTGACACTGAATAAGGAACGAGGCACGCGCGCCCCCCCCCCCGCCCCCCCACCCCCAACACACACACCACACTTGCGTGTATGCGCATATACACACACGCGCCCCCCATGCGCAAGCAGCACACACACACACACACACACACACACACACACACACACACATGCATGCATGCACACACAAACACCCGCGTATGTGTGTGCGCACGCTTGCGCGTGAACACACACACCCCCCACAACCGTATACACATACAAACGCGCGCGGGCGTGTGGGGGGGTCTATCTTACATTAAATAATGTCGATAGAAGTTAATGTGGAGAAGAAATAACGACAACAACACACACACACACACACACACACACACACACACACACACACACACACTCATCCTATCATTATCTTAATGCTGACAGATGCTAAATTCAACAAGTAATGACAACAATGACAACACACATACACACTCACACATCACAGGTACTTCAGATGTTTCTCCGTCTCCGTCCCTCCAGATTTTGTGACACCACCTCGACACAATTCACACATTCAAACAATCCCTTTCCTCTCCAACCTCATCCCCACCTCCATCCCCCCCCCCCCCCCCCCCCCCCCCCCCCCCCATCCCCCCCCCCCAATCCCATACCCCATGTCTCTGTGTGTGTGTGTGTGGAGGGATGGAGAGGGAGAAGGAACTATCTTTCGATCGAGCACCATCCCTTTAGATTTTCAAATGGCTTCAATTCTCTCCGTTAAACAGAGACAAAATTTAACTGTTTTTAAAAAAAGAAACCAGTTCGATGGTACTCCACTGATAGACTGCACCCCCCCCTCCTCCCCCCCCCCCCCCCCCCCCCCCCCATCACACTTTCGTGCGTGTGTGTATGAGCGCTCGCTCGCACAGTGTGCTTGTTGACTATATTCTGATGACATTGTGGAACATTATCATAATTAGTCATCTCTACAGAGTATGTGTGTCAGGATATGAAAAGGTGGGTGTGCGCGCGCGCGTGCGCGCGCGCGCGCACACCCACACACACACACCCTACCCACTGGTTTCACTTGTGCCAACGGTCATGCAGATATCTTTATCGTCTCGATCACTGAATGAGGCAGTTGTCAATCACACAATGCGCTAACTGTCAATCATAGAAAAAGGTACCTGTCAATCACTGTCAACACAAGCGTGAGCCGACACTAGGCGATATATTCACCTTGACCCCCGGTGGTAGAGAAACTTCTTACACGTGCTCGCCCTTCTGTTTTGAAACCCAGGTCCGCCGCTTTCTCCAGGTACAACTGCTGCACGCGCACAAAAAGTTTCAGAACTCTACTTCAAACTAAAAACAAAAAAAGCACACGTGGGTAAATGTAGATAATGCCCAACAACATCAATGTCGCCATAAGAAGTAACTTCTGCGAAGACCACTGACGACAAACCCGTTGTTTTTTTGGTGTCGGGGTGGTAGCGCTTCTTCTTCTTCTCTATGTCGTTCGGACCGGTGAGTGCAAAAAACCGAGGAGTCTGGGTAGACTGGTTGCTCGGACACGGGCCGGCCGATTGGGCACGTGCCCGCACACACATAACACCGTGGCTTGCACGGATTTCTGAACCTCGATCAGAAGGTTGTCTTCAAAACACCTGTTTGCCTTGTGTCGTTAATACACATGCACAAGGCTTTGCGTGTGTGTGTGCGTGTGTGTGTGTGTGTGTTGAACAATTAAACCAATGAGCTTCCAGCAGTTGAAAAGCCGACTGCTTTTTCAACCAATCGTAAAGAGTTTACAGAATCCGACGGATCAATCTGCCATGTTTCTGCTGGTATCAGTGACTTTGATAGACAGACATGAAAAAAAATAAGGAAAGAAAAGACACAAGGCTTAGAACGATTTAATTGTGTGATTCAGCCTATTGTACTGTTTCAAATCTACGCAGAAACAAGTTTTTTTTTTTTTTTTTTTTTGTTGTTTTTTGGTTGTGTGTTTGTGTGTGTGTGTGTGTGTGTGTGTGTGTGTGGTGTGTGTGTAAATCAGTTGTGCAATTCCTGTCTTTGTATATGTCCTCAATGGCAGTAACTTCGTAGTGTGTGTGTGTGTGTGTGTGTGTGTTGTGTGTGTGTGTGTGAGCGCGCATGGTGTTTGCGTGTGTATGCGCGCGCTCGCGCGCGCACGCCTCTATGTGTGTGTAATGTGTGTGCGTGCGTGCGCGTGCGCACGTGCAGTGTGTGTATGGTGTGTGGTGCGTGCGTGTGCGCGTGCGCGGAGTGTGTGTGTGTGTGTGTGGTGTGTGTGAGAGAGAGAGAGAGAGAGAGAGAGAGGAGATTGAGGAGAGAGAGAGAGAGGAGAACAGGCTGACGGGAACACACACACACACACACACACACACACACACACACACACATTGCGGTTGAAACACACACACACACACACACACACACACACAACACACACACCCACACACACGCACGCACACACACACCTGCCAGTTCAAACACACACACAACAACACACACACACAACACACACACACACACACGCACGCAACCCACGCACGCACGCACCGCACGCAACGCACACGCACACCATACAAACACACACCAAACAAAGCACGCACGCACGCCGACACACAACCGCACGCACGCACGCAAGCACGCACACGCACCACGCCACACACACACACAAACACACAAACACAAAGCGTGGGCACACACACACACCAACAGCACACACACACACAAGTGCACAGCGCATGCCACAATGCACACGCAAAATCAAAAACAATAGAAATCGTGGGCGAAACAAAACAAATTCGCACAATAAGATCCCATAGGTGAACTTGGACGGAAAAGATTTTAGGCAAAATGAAAGTAAGGCGAGGGCGAAATTAATCGATGACGACACGCAACGAAGTACTTTGACTTGCGATACCTGCAAATAAGATCCACCAGCTAAATTCACAATCAGTGCTCCAGAGCCGAACAGTTTAAGAATTAATTCTGACTGCGGGCCCCATTCAATTAAAATGGACGGGCTTTCTCCCAGCACAACGTGCCTATGTCTGGAAACATAACAGGGGAAAACAGGCAGCAGGCGTCATCAACACACAGTGCGCAAGTGGTGTGAGTGTGATGAAGGGATGATGATGTGTGTGTGTGTTGTGTGTGTGTGTGTGTGGTGGGTGTGTGTGTGTGGTGTGTGAGAGAGAGAGAGAGAGAGAGAGAGCGAGAGAGAGCGACTGTGGGTGTGTGTGTGTGTGATGTGTGTGTGTGTGTGTGTGGTGTGTGCAGAGAGAGAGAGAGAGAGATGAGAGAGAGATAGAGATCAGTTCATGTGTGAGTGTGTTTGTGTGGTGTGTGTGTGTGTGTGTGTGTGTGTGTGTGTGTGTGTGTGTGTGTTGTTTCATGTGCGTGTGTGTATGCGCGCGGGCACGGGCGCCCGTGTGGTGTGTGTGTGTGGTGTTGTGTGGTGTGTGTTGTGTGGGTGTGTGTGGTGAGAGTGCGAGGAGAGCGAGAGAGTAAGAGAAGTCAAGATTAGGTGTGTTGTGTGTGTGTGTGTGGTGTGTGTTTTTGTGTGCAGAGAGAGAAAGAGAGAGGAGAGAGAGAGAGAGAGGTTCAGGCGTGTGTGTGGTGTGTGTGGGTGTTGTGTGTGTGTGTTGTGTGTGTGTTTGTGTGTGTGTGGGTATGTTTGGGTGTGTGTGTGGTGTTCATGTACGTGTGTGATGCGCCGGGCACGCGCGCCCTTGTGTTGATGTGTGTGTGTGTGGGTGTGTGTGTTGTGTGTGTGGTGTGTGTGTGTGTGTGGTGTTGTGCGGCGTAAGGGTAAGTACACCGTAATCACACGTAACAACACCACACACACACCCACACGAAACACACACAC
>JADBJO010005841.1:116270-127669 GCA_016801955.1 Conus betulinus
CTCTGTTTTCTGCCTTTTCTTCCCTCTTTACTTTATTCTTAACCTTCATATTCCCATCTGACCTTTAGGAATAGCGGATAAATTTCCAGAAACCCTTTACAGCAACGCGCAATATAAGTCTCACAAAATCAGATTTCCCTTTCGCCAAGGACACAACTGTGCTATAGTAACTGTACAAATTGGATTTAAACTTAACTTTATTCAATGGTTTCTGTGGAGAGGTGTGGGGGATAAAAAGACGTGTAGTACCAGAGTCTGTCAGAAAAATCAATTCTGTCGCGACGGCGTCCCTGTGATCCAGGTTTCTAGCAGCTCTTGGTCTTAAATGAAGTGTATTTGGATTTCCCTGTTCGTTGGCGACACCACTCAGCCTTAGTAGCCGTCCAAATTGGATTTAAAGTTAGCTTTTGTAAATGTTTCTGTGAAGAGGATGGAAGAGTAAAGAGGCTTAGTCAGAACAGTAGCTATTTGAAAAATCAGTTCTGTCACGATCGCGTCCCTGTGACTGGGTTTCTGGCAACTCTTGGCCTGAAAAGAAGAGGGTGTGTTTTGACAGGTCTGTTGTGAAATGAGGCGCGACAGCAGGCATGAGCACAGTCACCGATAACAGACGTAAATCCTACGTGTTGAAGTCATTCTTAGATATAATTCACAATGCACCATTCTCTCGACCCCCCCCCCCCCCCCCCCCCACACACACACACACCACACACACACACACACACACACCACACACACACACACACCTACCACACACACACCACTTTTTTTAATTCGCTGGTAACCAGTCTTGTTCTTCATGTGGCCTGTCTCACAGATGTCACAATTCGATAAAAGTAGACACTGACCCTTATGAACGACTCTGTGAAAAGTGACAGATATCTGCTGAACTCTTTTTAAACTTTAACTTTTTGAAGGCCAGACAGAGATTCACACGCACACACACACACACACACACACACACACCACACACACACACACACCACACACACTTACACACACACACGCACACACACGCGCGTAAACACACACACACACACACCACACACACACACACAACACACACACACACACACATACACACACACACACACACACACACACACACACACACACACACACACACACACACCATACGCACACCCAACTAACCAACCAACCAAACATAAAAACCAACATTTTATTCTGCAGTGTTTTTCCTTCGTGCAAAGTCTAACTGGTCGGTGTTTCTCTGTCCATCCTTCTCGCACTCTGCCCTGTAGTTGGTTGGCTGACCAAGTGATTTCAGCTGCACACATGCAACACTGTTATGCCAAGGCAGCACCACTCATTCGATCCTCCTACATTCTGATTTTAGTCCATGGCCTCACCTGTCATTCTGACACCTCTGAGGTGATGGCTACACCAGTCATTTCATTTCCAGAGGTTCTGATCTGTTAAGCGATGGCGTCACCAGTCATGTTTTGTTCGACTTGTCTCTGTGCCATTTCTTTGGCATGACCTCCACACCACTCATTCCAGTTCCCCATCCACACACAGTTGCACCCTTGGCTTATCCTGCTACAGCCCCGGCACCGGCAAACCCACATGGAGAGTCAATATCTAGTCGTCATGAGGCAACCCACATGGAGAGTCAATGTCTAGTCGCCATGAGGCAACCCACATGGAGAGTCAATATCTAGACGTCATGAGGCAACCGCAAAGAGGAGACACTGCAGTGCAACTGAGTCATTTCGGTGGTGTTGAGTAGTACCTGTTCTGATCCAACATAAAAGCAAGGTACCAACCACTAGGTCCCCTATTGCCAACAATAGCTGCTTGGTCGTGAAGCCAGAGTGAGTGAGTGTCCCCCCTCAGGACAACGACAAATTGCCATGAACTCATCGATAATGGAAACCTCGACATGAAGTGAACAAGAGCATGTGGAGAGGACATTGAAAGTGGGGTCACTGTGACAGTAGGGAATGAAGTACGACAGAATTTGATTTGAGACCTTTCTGCGCTGATCGTTGGGGATAAGAATAATGAAGATGATGATGTGGAGTTTCATTCTGGTCTGAGACCGCATGACAAAGCTGAATTCTACAATGTCGTTTACAATATAACTCTGTGTCAAGCAGGCTCGAGCGATACAGACATCTGCAGTGTTGGTCATGAATTGTGAGGAAACAATATTCAAGATATTCAATATCAATTATGGATGAAATTCGACTGCCTGGTTCCAGTCTTCCAACTGACCCCACAGGACATTCAGCTCTGACCCCACCCCCCCCCCCCCCCCCCACCCCCCCCCCCAGCCCATGTCCCCCCCCCCCCCCCCCCCCCCCCCCCCCCCCCCCCCATCCAGAAATTTCATATAGATCTGATGTGAATTGAACCCAGGAACTCCCAGCGGGAATCCATGATGCTGCTCACTGCTCACCGAGGAGACGGGGGAATCCATCTGAAGAAAACGAACGAACGAGACAACAACTGCGCCACTTCGGGTAGTTTCACAAAACACCTAGTCCCTAGTATTTCTCCTATCTGAGGTGTCAGCTTTATCAATGATTTCATCCTTTGCAAGCTCTGCTCCGCGAGGTGATGGTTTATCAGTCATTACGTCTGAATACGTTCTGCTCTGTGAGATGATGCATCAGTCAATGTCTTTATTCCCCAGGGTTTCGTCCCATGTCATACGAGTATGTTGCCAGATAAAACACGATTTCCAAAACAGCGGAACAAATCCAGACTAAAACGAGTGTTTTGAAACTATGTCAAACAATTTAAAGCTCCAACAATAGCACTACATCACTGATAGGTGAATGGAATGCTGCCATCTGGTTTCGGGTTTTCCTCTCTGTCCTTTCTTTCTTTCCTGTGTGGAGATCAATAGCTTTAAAATAAATCGACCAGGAGCGAAGACTTTTTCTTTTTTTTTCTTCCATGCCTTTTCAATTCCGGTTCCCCTTTTACGCAGGCACACCAAGTTACATCACAGCGCAGTCCCAGCACCTCCATTCACAGGGAGCAGTCCATTTCAGGTCGTCGTCAAGTGACGCAGTGAAAGAGACACTGTTCTACTGCCAAGTGACTTCCAGGATGGTCAGTGATGCATATCATTGTCCAAGATACGCAGACAATAGAAATTGCGTGAGTGTGGGAAAGGTAGTGAGCGTCTCCTCCCTTCCCCCCGCCCTCCCCCCTCCCAATATCCACCCCTTCCTTCCTCCACTCTCTGGAGAGTGCCAGCCCGCCAGTTTAATGACAGTCCAATAAACGTACCGATACTGATGACTTTCATCACACATTCACCAAGGGCATGGTCTGGGAGAGGAAATCAATACAGAGGTCGCTAGGTAGGGAGAGCATGATGGATCGCAGAGTAGGGGGCTTTTTACGACCACCAGTAAAGAGGAAGACTATGAAGATGATGCTGTCAGGTTTTCGTCACCGTCTGAGCCTATATCCAGACAGCGCTGTTCTCTACACTTCCTTTCAGGGTCTGTCCCAATATCGACCAGGCACGAGAGGCACAGACATCCCTTAGGTTGGTCAGGAATGTTAAGTACCATTCTTATAAAAATGTCAGTTTAGGGGATGAAAGGCGACTGTGGGGTTGTAGTATTCCCATTTGAATTCCCAGCACACTCAACTCGCAGTCAGAAGCCAGCCGGAAGCGGAGTATTCTCACGCTCAGATTTGGAGACGGCGCTGTCCGGTTTCGTCGTGGTGTAGTCACGTGTCTAACAGCAGTGTCTTTCATTGGCTCATGAAGCCAGTTTCACGGAATACATTCTGCCAAAGCTTGACACGTCATACAATGACAGCGCACGTGAATTTGCTTCAAAACCTTATGCTACAAAATCAGGGGAGATGTGCAGATATTGGGCCTTATCCTAAACTGACGAGTCCTCACCCCCGCTCCCCTCCGTCCCTCCTTCCCTTCTCCCGCACCCTTTGCTGTGGGGAGTACAACATTTTTTTCACCCCATTGCTAGGAAGATTGCTCTTCACTTCTGGGCTAAAGATGAGGGTATCGAGTTGAAATAGCTTGTTTTGGTTGTTTTCTCATGTTTGTATTTACAGATAGTGTAAATTGGCTCAGGCCAAAAAAACTGTATTGATCTGTTTTCTCAGCTCAAATAACCAGCTATTTCTTTGCATCCTACAGGCAGCTTTATAACACACTCATTGGGGTCTGTATGCTACTACCTGGTAATTACCTTGATTGAGTTCGAAACTTGTTCCTGAAGATCCATTTTGTGGAGAGTTAAAGATATTGACCACATATATATGCCATGAATGCAAGTGCTTGAGTTTGAAACTTGTTCCTGAAGATTCATTTCGTGGAGAGTTAAAATTACAGACTATCCATGTGATGAATGCAGATAACTGACTTTGTAACTTGTTCCTGAAGATTCATTTTGCAGAGAGTTGAGGACAGAGACCATCTATGTCATGAAGGCAACAGATTGAGATAGAAACTTGTTTCGGAAGATGTGACACAGACCACGTATGTCAAGAATGCAAAAAGAGGAGGCACAAGAACTTTAAAGTGTCCCGAGAAAAATTGGCTTGTGGTCATGTTCTTGTTCAACATGTCGCAAAATCACAATGCGTGTGAATGCATGTCAGACAGAAAACACAGGAAACATTGAGATGCTCGTTTTGTTATAAACCTTTGAAAAAAAGTTTTGCCCCTTAATAAAGGTGATGTGTGAAAATCATGTCGTTGGGTTTGTTCTCAGAAGGGTCATGCCAAGGAATGCATTTGCATTCAAAGAAATATTGACGACTCCTTTTGGAATATTTAAATGACAGTATCATTGTTTCGGCATTTGCTGTTCTGAAATGATAATATCATAGCTTCACCTTCTTTTCCGTCTTTATGTCAGAACATTTTTATTTATTTTCTGGAATTCCAAATTTTCATGGCTGTCATTTGTAACATGGTTGCAAGTGTATCATGATCGCTATAATACTGATTCTATAAATCAGCTAGCAGGCAAGCTCCTTAGGGATGCCAGCAACTTTAAACTTCGTGCATTTGAATGGAAAAGTGCGCATGGATTCGTCTCGTGGGTCACGGATTGTGTGACTCGGTCATTAACTGTCGTGTCATCATGCACCGCATTAAAAATCGTTTCGTGTTATCTAAAAATCACAGTTTCTGCTCTTTTTTTTTTTTTTTTACCGTTGATCGATAAAGAAAACATTCCTATGCACAGGTGAGCTTTACTTTCAAACGCATTTATGTTAGACATGTCATGGGAGATGTGTGTGTGTGTGTGTGTGTGTGTGTGTGTGTGTGTGTTTGTGTGCTGTTGTGTTTGTTGTTATTGTTATTGTTGTTGTCGTTGATGTTGTTGTTTTTCAGTCGGTGTGTCTCCTAAACAGGTAACATCCTACATTTATAATGTACACACAATTTTACCTCGCAGTTTCTTTTAGGAAAATCAAACGTGCGCTGGAGAACACAAATCTACAAAATGTTTGCAACACAATGACATGTACGAATAAGATTCGGAGGATTTGTGTACTTTAGTTCACTGATTACTTCTCGGCTTGATTATTGTATTTGGTACTACGTGGATTGCCAACAGAACAAAATTTTCCTTCGAAGAAGAAGCATTCATACGACAAAAAAACGAAAGAGACAACAACATTCGAAGAAAAAAAAAAAAAAAAAAAAAAATTAATGGAACAGACGTACGAGGACTAGGGTGACATCGTTAACTAGACAAATACATGATGACATAAAGGTTCCTACACTTTCCTTGTTAAAAGACTGTGAGGACGTGTGTCTCAACGAGTGTGTTTTCGTCCTTCCTCCTCCTTTTCTTCCATGTCGTATTCGCCATTATTGTATCGATGGTTCGGACATTGTACACACTTCGGAGGGGTGCGGGGGAGGGTGGGGGGGGTGGGGGGGCGAAGATCCGGTGATGAGCTGGTTTACTGGGCAAACAGGTTGGTTGATGGGGATGGGTAGGGAAAAGAGGGAGGTGGGAAGTGTGGAAGATTGAAGGGGGAGGTGGGAGGGGATCACAGCGGGCATTGGAAACCTATTTTTGTTAGTATCTGTAATTGTTCTGATGCCTTCCAGTGCCACAGACATTGTCAGCACCAGATCCCGGTATTCCTGTGTTATCAGTTGTCAGGTGATATTACATCAGGGTCTGGCTGATGATAAACAGCTCTATCAGTCAGTGGTTTTAAGTTGACTGTTTAGTATCGCAGATAAATTCTAAGCCAGTCATATTAAATCCAGCTGTCACTACAATAAGATTGAAATATTTCGGCTTGAAATCCCATTCTGTCCAAGTGGTAGTAAGTGGGTATGATTGATTCAGGTTAGGAAGGTTTTCAGGCAGCGGGAAGGAGAGAGAGAGAGAGAGAGAGATGGGCTTCGTCTTCCTTAATGCCGCGCCCTGGACCTCTAACAATTCAACGTCCGTTCTACCATAAGGTTACTGTATATTAACATTATTTTTTTCTTTTAAATCACACAAAAGGCGCGTCAACCTCGTCTGCCTCAGAGTCGACCTACACCGACCTCAGACACGTGCTGTTCGAAGAAAAATCAGCTGATGCAAATACCTTCAGCAGTAACTCCAGTCACATGATGCACCATTTCTCCCACACTGCCGGAACATCCGGCTGACCATCAATCTGAAGAAAGACGAACATCCAAGGCCAAGATACAATGGCACCGCTGCTCATCATCATCACCAGCGACCATCAACTCGATGTTGACCACTAGTTGAAGTCTTTTGACTCCATTAAAACCATCTCTCTTTGGACACTGAACACACACATGACAATCGGGACCGCAGCTACAACTATCGCTCGTCTCATGGCTCCAAGGTGGACAAACTCCAAGTTGACAGTGAAGATGAGCATGGCAGTATCAAACGCCTACGTCAACAGTACGTAACTGAACAGCGCGTTGAGATAAGGACAGAAAATGTAAGACAAGGGACAAGACGCAATGTCTTCCACCCGAGAAGCATCCACCGTAATTTGGAGGCATGTCCTGGTGGGAACTCGGCACCCCAACACTGAGTTCCTATCCCGCTTTGGCCTTTCCAGTAAATGCACCTTGCTCAAGCAACTCTGAATACGATGGCTGGGCCATGTCCTCCGTATTCAGAATAACTGCGTCCGAAAAAATGTCTTCCGCAGAAAACTGGGGCGGCAAGTAGGAAAGCTCTTAATAAGCAGCTCTGTTCGCTTTTAAACCCGTACGTAAATGAGTTAAAAAAAAAAAAAAAAAAAAAAAAGAAAGAACTATCAGTATGCAGAAGACCCCGGATTACCTGTCCCGCTAGACAAAATCTGGATACGTTTATCGGATCTCTCTCTGGGTCGTATTAGCCGTCTGTCTGCAGTCAGACTAAATATAGCGGCCCTTCAGTTGGGGGCAAAGGCGTCAACTCAGATGAAATGTTTTGCAATACAAGACATACGTTTGAATGTTTTAATGATCAAAGAGCGCGCGCGAACACGCGCACGCGCTCTTTGATCATTAAAAACATTCAAACGTATGTCGTGTGTGTATGTGTGTGTTTGTTTGTGGTGTGTGTGTGTGTGTGCGTGTGTGTGGTGTGTGTGTGTGTGCGTGTGTGTGTGTTGTGTGTGTGTGTGTGTGTGTGTGTGTAAGCAACGGAGCTCCTAACGCCCTCTCTTGAATCGCATTCCCTGCGCAAAATGTAACAATTGCTACATTTTGCGAGCATTA
The DNA here is from genome assembly GCA_016801955.1 of Conus betulinus. Classification (NCBI taxonomy): domain Eukaryota; kingdom Metazoa; phylum Mollusca; class Gastropoda; order Neogastropoda; family Conidae; genus Conus; species Conus betulinus. The sequence continues at coordinate 123,994 of JADBJO010005841.1, forward strand.
GGCGCGCAGATCGTAGCAATTGTTATATTTTGGGTGGTTCACAAGCGCAAAATAGGACAAAGATACAATTGAACACAATTTTGCGCTGTTGGTACATTTTGCGTCGTGTGTCGCCGCTGCTCGAACCAAGCCGCTGTCCAGGTGAAAATGTAGCACCCATCATCCATTGCCAAACCCTGCCCACACACGTCCACGCACTGGGGCTTTACGGATTAGCAGGTGCCGTGTTGCCTCCGTACGTAGTGATGCTTTCTTCATCATTGTGCTGACACTCTCGCAAAATAAGCCTATATAGAAAGCTTACATTGTGGTGAGTTGACTAGGTATGTACGGGTAGTACTAGCTAGCATTCCTTGTAGGTTATTTCAATGCTGCATAGTACACATAATCATGAAGTGTGTGTGTGTGTGTGTGTGTGTTGTGTGTGTGTGTGTGTGTGTGTGTGTGTGTGTGTGTGTATGAATGCTTGAATTTGTTTTGTCACAGTTTGGTCTTGGGTGGATGTATTTGGGCATAAAATTTTTTGTTAAAATTTCCTAATGTGGTTGTTGTTGTCGTTGTTACTTTTGCTAGTACTGCTACTACTGTCATTATTATTATTATTGTTATCATCATCATCATCATCATCATCATCATCATCATCATCATCATTTGCAGTTGTTTGTTGTTGTTGTTGCTGTTGTTCTTGTCGTCGTCGTCGTCATCATCATCATCATCATCATCATCATCATCATCATCATCATCATTCATTATCATCATCATCATCATCATCATCATCATCATCATATCATCAACACCTCCATCATTATTATTATCATTAGTATAACTACTGTAAATTGTTGTCGTTGCTGCTACTGCTGCAGCTACTACTTCTACTACTACTACCACAACTACACTACTAACTACTACTACTACTACTACTACTACTATGACTACCACTACTATTACTACTACTACTACCACCACTGTCACCTACTACTTATGAAGAGACTTGTAAGTATAGAAATTGCCACAGCCCCAACGTCCTGCCCCTCTCTTTCGTCTCCCCATTACTCCCCACAGTCCCCCACGTCCCCATACCCCTGTCAGCTCTGTCCCCGTGTCTGTGGCATCTGGCTGCACGCTGGCCCGACCAGGGTGTAAGTGTCCCTTCCCTAGAGACTTGCACCCTGTCCCCTGGATTTCCAGTCCTCCCACAGAATGATGGGTGGGTGTGATATGACATGTGGGCAGACGTCAGCAAGGGCTCGTTCTGTGGAGGAAGACCATAGTTTCCTGCTACATGTTGAAATTCTGGGAATTGCCTCTAGTCTTTTTTTCGTCTCTCTCCCTTCCTTTTAAGCATGGGGTCTGCTTCTATTGAATGTGTTTGTCCTGCTCAGAAAGACCTAGGGGAAAAAATCTCAGGAGTGTCCACAGAACTGAAGACATATGTCGGGGGCCGGAATAGTTCAGTTGGTAGAGCGCCGGACTCGTATTCCAAGGGTCGCGGGTTCGAATCTCCGCCGGGCCGTTTCGGTACAGGGGGATTTTTCCCTCGGAGTTAACATTAGTTCTGACTCCATTTCCCATACAGTACTTCGAATGAGACTATAAACCGAGGTTCCGTGTGTGAATGCACGCATAACATCTTGCACAGACGTAAAATCCCATTACCAACTTTCGGAAGAGAAGGCCAGTCTGGTCGTTGGTATGGATGACACGTTCCACATAGCATGCACCTTCCCCGAAGATGGAGTATGGCTGCCTTAATGGTGGGATAAATTAAAAACGGTCATACACACAAAACTCCACTCCCTTTGTTGGGTAGATGGGATTAATAGTTGTCTGTCCATACAGGGAGTGTCGGCAGGAGTATCAGCCCGCGTTCGCAGAAGAAGACATTTGTCTGCGTCTCAAATAAGTGTTCACCGCAGAGACAGATTTACACGGGAAAAAAAAGTGAAAATCAGACATAGTGTTAAGGGACGGAGCGATGGAGCAGTAGAGCACACCCAAAACCTCCTATTTTGTCACATCCTTATACACATCCTATCAGACGTTTTTCCCGGTTTGACAGGCTGTAACGCAGGATGTAAAGTGCCTGAAATGTTAAACCACAAGCAACACTTATCATAGTTATTCGACAACAAAAAATAAAAAACAGGAAAAAAATCACTATTAGAGGACATAAAAGTCACACACACACACACACACACACACACACAAGCAGCAACAACAACAACTTTGAAATAAGCTTGAAAAGAAACAGTTAAATTCAATAAAAAACACAAAACACCGTCTTTCTTCAGCAAGCTTTCGAGCCGCTGCTCTTCTTCAGGCCGCATGACAAGTGACGCAATAGAAAAAATGACGTCCATTGGTGACCTTCTGTGACATCATCTCTCTCTCTCTCTCTCTCTCTCTCCCGTGCATAACTCCATCATCCTCCGTTTCTCTGTTCAGTCCCCACACATTGAGCCCTTGTGGATAGTTCGTCTTCAGCTTGAATCTCCAGAACCTCTCCCTCTCTCTTCGTTTATTGATGTCCGGACTTTTCATGAGTTCGATGACTGTGCAGCGGAGGTCGGTCAACTGGTGACCAGGGCCATTGAAGTGTTTGGCAACCAAAGTGTCCTTCTTGTGCCTGATGTCGTACCTGTGGGTATAGAAGCGCTCCGCCAGAGTGTTGCCGGTCTCCCCAACATACTGCACATCATGACACGCTGCACAGTCAATCAAGTACACCAGATTGTTGGAAGTGCAGCAGACCACATCTCTGATGTTAAAAGATTGACCTGTCCTGACGCTGGTGAAGTTAGGTGATTCCTGCAGATGTTCTTTGCAGATGATACACCGTCGTTTGTCACATTTGTGGCAACCTGTTGCATCTTCATGTGCATCTTGAAAAAGAAACAGCACAGTTCAGTTGACGACAAACAGTGCAGTTCTCGATCTGTTGAATCTTTTTCACAAACCCTTTCAAAGCCCTCTTCCCAGAACAAGAGCTTCTTTCTGTTGGCGGTTGACGGGATATCTAGGAAGGGAATATTGAGCAGGGGGGAATGTCGAGCAGAGGGAATAATTGGGTATGGGAACTACCGAACGAGAGAGGGAGAACCGAGCAGCGATAAGTACACAGGGAGTATTGGGTATGGGAACTATCGTACAGGGGGAGTATCGACCAGCGACAAGTACGGGGTGTATTGAGCAGTTCAGTAAGAACTTCCATTCAGCTCCTCTCTCAGCACAGTTATTTTCAAACCTGTATCTCATTTCCAGTAACGAGAAAAACCTCAAGGGTGGGCTTTTACGTTAATGTGATGTTGGATTCTGTTTGTTCAATAATGTACGTGTACAGCAATGCTAAAGATAATTCGCTTTTAACGAAGATTGATATCTTAAAGGCGTCCATGTTCTCCCCCTTCAGAGATAGAGAAGGAGAGAGAGAGAGAGGAGAGAGAGAGAGAGAGGGAGAGATGAGAGAGAGAGAGTCGAGAGAGAGAGAGACAATCAATCAAAAACAAATCGCTTTCTCTAAATGGGAGTCAGTCTAGATGGTAAAATGAACCCTGTTAATTAATACGTTTTTTCACCGTGTTTTTTTTTCAGTCTTAGTGGATGTTAGTATGCATGGTTTAAAATAAACAAGAGACAGACTGAAAACACAGGCTGTATGAATCAAGTTTCCTTTGTG